>SNQJ01S0035244.1:55482-74399 GCA_010110895.2 Picea sitchensis
AGAAGACTTCATAGCTGTATTTGAGAATCTGGATTTTTGAACAGAGGGCATGACTGATGCTTTCTTTCAAGAGTGTTTTATCAGTGGCCTCAAGGAGGAGATTCGGGCCCATGTCCTCATGGCTCGACCTATGACTTGGGTGGAGGCTACCAAAAAAGCTAAAGAAGCACAACAAATTGTTTCCTCTCAAAATCGTAAGCCTTCCTTTATACCTCGCCCTAAACTAATAAACCCCACTACTCTCTCCGCCCCATTAAAAATCCAAAAATTGACCAGGGATGAAATGGCTGAATGCCAACTCAAAGGCCTCTGTTATAATTGTGATGAAAAATATTTCCCAGGACACAAATGTAAGGAACAAAAGATTTTTATGGACATCTCTGAGGATATTCTGGAAGAAGATATTAACACTCCCCTTATGCTTGAGCCACCAGAAATCACTGACATAAACCCTCCCTCCGACCCTCCCGAAGTGAAACTAATCATTTCCCTCAATGCTCTCACTGGCTTCTCTACCCCCCAAACCCTCAAGTTAATCAGTTACATCAAGCACCGAAAGGTCATCATTCTGGTTGATAGTGGTAGCACCCACAATTTTATTCATCGCTACATTGCCCAAGAAACCCATTTCTACATCCATGCTGTCAACAATTTCCAAATCATGATTGCCAATGGTGGTTCTATGAAATGTGGCAGGCGCTGTGAAAATGTGCGTCTCCAAATCGGTGACTACTACCTAAAATCCCATATGTTTGCTATTGACATGGGAGGTTGCGACATTGTGTTGGGTGCAGACTGGCTAAGGACTTTGGGTCCCATTCTCATGGTTTTTCATAACTTAACCATGCAATTTGACCAAGGAGGCCACCAATATAAATTTCAAGGCATCACTGTTGGTTCACCTGAGTTCATCAGTTCTCATCTTATGGAAAAACTACTCAAAAAAGGTCATTCTGTTGTCATTGCCCAACTCCACGCCATACAAGCCACAGAGACCCCACTAGTGCCCCAAGACCTCCAAGCCCTCCTTTCTAAACATCAAACAATATTTTCCACTCCCCAAGGAATCCCTCCTTCCCATGGTGTCCATGATCATTCCATTCCCCTTGTCCCAGGAAGCCTTCCCCCCAATACGTCCATATCGCCACCCCTTTGCACAAAAAAATGAAATTGAAAACATGGTCCAGGAGCTCCTTATTGCTAGCGTCATCCATCCTATTATGAGCCCTTACTCCTCTCTGGTCGTCATGGTACTGAAGAAAGAGGGTTATTGGAGAATGTGTCATGACTTCCCTGCTCTCAACAAACTAACCATCAAAGACAAATTTCCCATTCGTATCATTGATGACCTCCTGGATGAATTGAGTGGCGCCCAATTCTTTACCAAACTTGATCTTCTCTCGGGCTATCACCAAATACGTATGAAAGAGTCCAACATTCCCAAGACTACCTTTCTCACTCATGAGGGCCACTATGAGTTTTTGGTCATGCCCTTTGGTTTGTGTAACGCCCCCTCCACCTTCCACAGCCTCATGAACCATGTCTTCCGCCCTTTTCTCCATCAATTTGTCTTAGTTTTCTTTGATGATATCCTCATCTATAGAAAAACCTGGACAAACCATCTTACTCATGTGGATCAAGTTCTCCGCCTACTCTCTCAGCACCAACTTTTCCTAAAACAGTCCAAATGTTATTTTGGTGCCTCAGAAGTAGAATACTTGGGTCATCTGGTGGGAAAGGATGGCGTCAGGGTGGACCCGAAAAAGATTGAAGCTATGCAAGACTGGACGCACCCAAAGATTTTCAAAATCTTGCGTAGATTTTTGGGCCTCACAGGGTATTATCGCAAGTTCGTTAAGAACTACGGAAAGATTGCAACACCTCTCACCGCTCTCCTAAAAAAGAACTCTTTCACTTAGACTCCAGCAGCTGCTTAAGCTTTTCAAACCTTGAAGATGGCCATGTGCACCACTCCGGTTCTGGCCCTTCCCGACTTCAAAAAGACCTTTGTGTTGGAATGTGACGCCTTAGGGAAAGGAATCGGCGTTGTCCTTATGCAAGAGGGTCGACCTTTGGCCTTCACTAGCAAGAAACTGTCTGAAACGAATCTGGGCAAACCCATTTATGAAAAAGAAATGTTGGCAATTATGCATGCCGTTGAATTGTGGCGGCCATATCTCTTGGGGCAACACTTCCAAACTAAGACAGACCATCAAAGCCTCAAGTACTTTCTGGAACAACGCATTTCCTCCGAGGAACAACAAAAATGGGTGACCAAGATATTTAGATATGATTATGAGATCATTTACAAGAAGGGAAAAGACAATGTCATGGCAGATGCACTGTCCCAGAAATATGAAGACAAAGGATCCCTTTTTTCTCTTTCCTTCATTGTACCCGATTGGCTCCAAGTTGTGCGCCAGGAATGGCTTCAAGATCCCAAAAGTTTGCATCTGATCCAGCAACTATAGAACAAGGCTCCAGATCCCCTAGGGTACTCTTGGCTCTAGGATGAGCTTTGATACAAAGGCCACTTGTATTTAAGTAAACAATCCAAGCTCAAATCCACGGTGCTTTCTGAGCTTCATACTACACCCACAGTGGGGCACTCAGGGTTCACCAAAACATATGACCAAGTCAAACGTTATTTTTTCTGGGATGGTATGAAACAGGACATCCGTAATTTTATCGCTGAATGTGAGGTGTGTCAATGCAACAAGGGAGAAATAGTCAAATCTCCAAGCACCCTCCAACAGCTTCTGATTCCCCTTGCTATTTGGAAGGATATATCTATGGAATTTATTATAGGCTTACCCAAATCAGGGAATAAATCAGTCATAATGGTGGTGGTTGATCGCCTTTCCAAGTATGCTCATTTTTGCGCTCTTCCCCACCCATTTACTGCATCCACGGTGGATCAAATTTTCATGGACCATTTCTTCAAGCTTCATGGCATGCCGCACTCTATTGTTTTCGATCGAGACCCAACTTTCACAAGCAATTTTTGGCAAGAGTTGTTTAAGATACAAGGCACACAATTGCATCTTAGCTCAACTTATCATCCCCAAACGGATGGCCAAACAGAAGTTGTCAACAAGTGTTTGGAAACATATCTAAAGTGCTTTGCCTCTGAAAAATAACACCAGTGGGCTCAATGGATACCCCTTTCCGAATGGTGGTACAACACTACATACCACACAACCACTCGCATGACTCCTTTTGAAGCAGTATATGGACATAAGCCACCTTCAGTTCTCTCATACTTACCAGGTACCTCGAAGGTTCAGGTGGTTAACCAAACACTTACAGTTTGAGAGGATATCCTTTGTACCCTTAAAGAGAACTTGGTCATGACACATAATAGAATGAAGCAGCAAGCAGATCAAGGTCATTCTGAACAACAATTTGTAGAAGGGGATCAGATGTTTCTGAGAATGCAACCATATAAGAAAACATCCCTCAAGGCCGAGCATTTTCAGAAGCTAGCACCCAAATTTTATGGCCCTTACATAGTTCTCAAGCATGTGGGACGAGTCGCATATCAGTTAGCTCTGCCTAGTCAGTCGAAGCTACATCCTGTCTTTCATGTTTCATGCTTGAAGAAGGTGATTGGAACTAGGTGCCAAATTCAAACCAACCTTCCAGAGTTAGTTGAAGAAGGATCCATTTGGCTACAACTAGAAGCAGTTTTGGACCAGCGTGAGCATCGCTTGCGTCAAAGAACCATCAAGAAAGTGCTAGTACAATGGAAAGATATGACTCCAGCAGATGCCACTTGGGAACCAGCTACCATTCTGCAGCAGTTTCCACATCTCAAGCCTTGAGGACAAGGCTGTTTTTAAGGGGGCAGACATGTTAAGGTCCTAACCCACACATAGGTAGATCAAT
The DNA here is from genome assembly GCA_010110895.2 of Picea sitchensis. Taxonomy (NCBI): domain Eukaryota; kingdom Viridiplantae; phylum Streptophyta; class Pinopsida; order Pinales; family Pinaceae; genus Picea; species Picea sitchensis. The sequence continues at coordinate 59,371 of SNQJ01S0035244.1, forward strand.
GTATTCATATGTAATAAAGGTCAATATTAATAAGGCCTTTCAATAAAATAGAATAAGGTGGATGTAAGAAGACCTAATAGAAGCTTCCGCTTCTAGAAGGATCTTCCTCTAGATGCTTCTCTTAATAAACATATTTAGTATAAATAAGGGTCGAGGGTATGAGAACCCTAGCTTGGAGATTATTGTAATAGAGCACTGTTCGACTGGAGGTTTCCCCCTCGAAGAGGCTTGTGAACATTTCTTTCTGAATCAAAGTGCTATTTCTATTACTATTTCGTATATCATTTCTGTGTATTTTGAAGATTATGCTGGATATTTTACTGTTATTCTGCCATTTCTAGCATTTTATTTCTGTTCTGCATATTTTATATATCTGGTATCTTTCATACTTGGATAAGAATGATCCCACAATATCAGAGAATCCAGTACAAGGATAACCATTCAAATGCCAACCCATTCTTCTAGAAGATTCCCTTCTAGAAACATCGAGAATTCATCTTTTTCCATGCTTTAGGAAGAGTTCGCATCCTGGCTATTCAACACAGTGTGAGAAGTTCGCACCCTGGCTTAAAGAAGCCTGCGAGAATGGGTCATTCTCGCACCCAAATATATTAGCAGCCTGCGAACCTTCTTCAAAAATGAGTTTTCTAGGAAGAGATGAAAGTAACTTTTCTCAGGAGAAAGTTCTTATGAAGAGCCTGAGTACACCATCATCAATACATCATCATGATGACCAAAATAATGGGTAACAGATAATGAATCTACTGATGAAGATGATGATGAATCTGCATCAAAGAAGTAATTTTTCTGAGCCATCTATCTTAGAGACTCCCAGGTAATATGAATATTAGATAGAGGATTCTATGAGGTAGATGAGACATACCAGAGAACCATCCTTTGAGTAGATTGCAAATTTTGAGTGGACAGATTCAGAGTAGTCAGTTAGCATAAGTACAATATGATAGATTAATCAACTGTAGTAGTGAAAATTTCATGATAGTACAATGAAATATGGGTAAGTATTATGGACAGTTTTGTAGTGGAGTCTTAGATAGTATGGAAAGAGGTGGTGTAATGAACCTCAAATTTACCATAACAAAAACAAAATCTATGACATAATTCAACTTCGTTTAATCTTAGAATTTAAGAGAAGGTAAGATTTAATTCGATCCATAAATACATTATTACACCAATCTAGTCTACTTCGACCAAAATTTTTGTCAAAGTAATCAGTTCTGCATATTTAATTATGCTTGTGATTGCAAGTTTGGATCTTCATGACTGCTAGAATAGTAGGTAACTTGACTATTTTCTATGTGCGTGTGTAAAGGCGATATTATCATTTTTACTGTAGAAAATTCGATTTAACTCTCTATTAACATCTGTACTTATTTCCACTTACAAGTAAGTATATACCTATATCTTTCTCCATATAATAATTTAGGTACTAGTCATGCCCCGTACATAGTGACCTGTAATATGAACTGTTATTATTATACTTCTATCCCAGTGAAGATCCTCCAATGTTCCCTACCAGTCCATTCATTACAGTATTTGAGTTGTTCCTATAACAATAATTCTTACTATGTTCCTACAGCTTTTGGTGATCAATCGGGTTTTGGTGATCACAAGTGCCGAACAAACAAAGGACCCCGCTATTTGCCAAAATTCGAAATAGAGAAAGACTGTGGGCTATCACTTCAAGGTTTCAGGGTTCGGGGTTTTGCGAGTACAAAATCCAAACATCAACATACACAACAACTCTTGAAATTGCGAAAAAGGAAAGGTAGGACCCGCATTTCAGGATTTTGGGGTTCGAAACTTCGTGAGTTCTAGTGTCCAAACATCAACATAAACAAACTTCTGAAATGCGAAAGAAAAGAAAGGTGAGACCCGTATTTCGGGATTTCGGGGTTCGGAACTTCGCGAGTTCCACTGTCCAAACATCAACATAAACAAATTTCTGAAATGTGAAANGGGCTATCACTTCAAGGTTTCAGGGTTCGGGGTTTTGCGAGTACAAAATCCAAACATCAACATACACAACAACTCTTGAAATTGCGAAAAAGGAAAGGTAGGACCCGCATTTCAGGATTTTGGGGTTCGAAACTTCGTGAGTTATAGTGTCCAAACATCAACATAAACAAACTTCTGAAATGCGAAAGAAAAGAAAGGTGAGACCCGTATTTCGGGATTTCGGGGTTCGGAACTTCGCGAGTTCCACTGTCCAAACATCAACATAAACAAATTTCTGAAATGTGAAAGAAAAGAAAGGTAAGATCCGTATTTAAGGATTTCGAGGTTCGTAACTTCGCGAGTTCTGGTGTCCAAAAATCAACATAAACAAAACTTTCAAAAATGTGAAAAGGAAAGGTGGGTCCCTCATTTCAGGATTTCAGGGTTCAGAACTTCGCGAGTTTCGGTGTCCAAACATCAACATAAACAAACTTCCAAAATGTGAAAGAAAAGAAAGGTGAGACCCGTATTTCGGGATTTCGGGGTTCAGAACTTCGCGAGTTCCAATGTCCAAATACCAACATAAACAAACTTTCAAAAAAGAGAAAAGGAAAGGTGGGTCCCTCATTTTGGGATTTCAGGGTTCGGAACTTCGGGGTTTAAAATACCATACAACAACTCCTAAATTCCGAAAGGTGAAAGGATGTGGGACCAACACTTCTGGATTTTGGGATTCAGGGTTTCAGGGTTTCAAATGCCAAACAACAACATACAACAACTCCTGAATTCCAAAAGGTGAAAGGATGTGGGAGCAACACTTCGGGATTTCGGGATTCGCGGTTTCGGGGTTTCAAATGCCAAACAACAACATACAACAACTCCCAAATTTCGAAAGGTGAAAGGATGTGGGACCAACACTTTGGGATTTCGGGATTCGGGGTTTCAAGGTTTCAAATTCCAAACAACAACATACAACAACTCCCAAATTCCGAAAGGTGAAAGGATGTGGGCCCAACACTTGGGGATTTCAGGATTTCGAGGTTTCGGTGTTTGGAAAAGCAAGGGAACTCCACCTAAATGTAACCAGCAAGTCCCGAATGCCGAAATTCCCATTATTTTCATAATACTAAGATTTTTTCCTTGTACTGGTATTCTTACTTTCGTTCTGTGAAACAATAGGTGTAGAAGGATTCAATATCCATTTACTTATCAGAAATTCCAAAAAATCTAACTTTTGAGTTTTATACGCATATAATCTATAAAAGGGGTACAATAGGGTAACCGTTTTTCTATATAAAGTAACTCCTCTTATAATCATTTAGAGCCTCTTTAAACAATGCATTAAACGTCAACAATACTAGATCTGTGCATCTATGTAAATACATGAATAAGAATATCATTCCATTAGAGAGTTTGGAAATTATAATTGATAATCCGAGGGATCTGAGTTTGGTTTCTAGGGGTTCCCAGAATTCTTTAACTTTCTAAATTTTGTACATCTAATATTTTCACTTCAGATTAAACCTAACCCGTAGGTGGACCAACTTTCTTAAACTCAACTCATGTAAAAATAAATTTTCCTGGCACTTCCAGATTTCGGGAGGGACCACTCCAGAATTTAGACTGTGATTGTAAATTTAATACCACGATAAATGTCATCCATTGAAAGAATTATTTCAAATTTAGAAACAATTAGATGCATAATATCAGTTTCACAGAAAACATCCAAGAGCAGAGAGGGAAAGGTTTGAAATTAGATATGATCACTCAACAGATACCTTCCATCAATCAAAACATAGCCATTCAAAATAGAGAGGGGTAGATCAACATATCTGAATCCAATCTGTGGAAATACAAAGGGAACAACCATGTTCCTCCCAACCGTAGAACATGGAAGCCAAATTCACTTGTCCGATTCACCCCCTAGCCTGGCCATGAATCCATGAGGGTGAACTTGGAAACTCCTCCTCAGCAATGTCCTTGAATTCCAACAGTTATCCTCTTGCTCACACTTACTCAAAAATGCTCATAACAACAAGAGAGCTCCAAAAATCTTTCCCCAACATACTTGCCAACGTCTTGCCTCCTCACATATGCTATTTATCAATTTTGCCCAAGTCTTTTTCTCTCCTTTGGGGATTTTCACAGCTTTCTTAATCCCTGATTCTCAAGGGATGCCAGTGGCCAAATCTCTAATTTTCCACTTGTAATAATCAACCCAGAGGCAGTTCCAACTTGTTCCCCACTCATGGAGTCATGGTCAGCTGATTTTTAACATGGTTGTTCCATTTGTCCTCCTGCAGTTAATATAAATATTCTGTTGTGATACAAGTGTCATAGTCAAATAGTTATTTGAGTCCAAACAGATCTCTTCCCAATAGTCACAATAATTAAATACAATTATTAAATTTAAAATTCGGAATTGCCATAAATGACAAAAAATTTCCAGATTCGAATTTGCCAAAAATGGAAATAAATTTCCATCACACAAAAATAAAAATATTTTATTTTTGAGGGATGTCACATCCTCTCCCCCTTCAGTAAAACACTGTCCTCAGTGTCCGTTCCTCTCCTGGAACAGGATTGGATGAGATTTCCGCAAATCTCCCTCCAATTCCCAAGTGGCCTCCTCAGGACTAAAGTGCTTCCATTGCACCTTTACCTAAGTGACGACTCTATTCTGAAGTGTTATTTCTATCTGGTCCAGAATGAACAGGGGTTCCACCTGGAACTCGCCTTCGGGTTCCATCTTTACCAAGTTCCAATCAATCATATGCGTAGGGTCATGAATATACTTTTTCAACAAAGAAACATGAAATACATTATGAATTCTTAGATTAACTAGAAGTGCAAGTTGATATGCTATGGGTCCAATTTGAGCTAGTATCTTGAAGGGCCCACAAAACCTGGGTGCCATCTTGGCACAGTTCCCTAACTTCAGCGAGATTTTCTGGGCTTTGACCTTCAATTAAACATGGTCTCCCACTTGAAATTCCAAGTGTCTTCTTTTATGATCTGCATAACTCTTCTGTTTGTCTTGTGGTTCTTTCAAGTTCTGTTGTACCCTTTTTACCATGTTCTCCATTTCTTGGAGCATCTCTAGTCCAACCATGAGTCTGTTAGCTGGGCTATCCCAGCTAATCAGTGTTGTACACTTTCTGTTGTATAGTATTTCGAAAGGGATCAACTTAGCCGAAGTTTGGTACCCATTGTTGTATGCAAATTCTACCAAATGTAGGTAGTCTTACCACTTGTTCGGCTTTGTTCTTACATACATGCAGAGCATATCCTCTATGATTTGGTTTGTCCTTTCGGTCTGTCCATCTATTTGTAGATGATAACTCGTACTGAAATTCAAATTAGTATTTAACCTTGCAAAAAATTCCTTCCAAAAAGCGGATGTGAATTTTACGTCTCTATCTGAAATCACCATTTTAGGAATACCATGTAGTCTAAAAATTTATTTCATGAATATTTCAGCAATGTTAATCGTTTTAAAAGTAGACTTTACAGGAATAAAGTGTGTAGACTTACTGAGTTTATTGATTACAACCATGATAGAATCATTATGTTTCTGAGTTTTAGGCAAACTTGTTATAAAGTCCAGCGATATGGTCTCCCATTTCCATTCCGGTACTGGTAATGGTTGTAATAGGCCGGTTGGATGCTGGTCTTCGGCCTTAACCCACTAACAATATTGGCACCTAGCCAAGTACTCTGCTGCTTTTCCCTTCATATTAGGCTAGTAACATAGTTTTCTGAGTGTTGTTATTGTTTTCTGGTAACCTGGATGGCCAGAATACAGTTTCTTATGCACTTCGTCTAAAATGGTTAATTTTAGCTCTGCTGAATCTGGTATGTAAAGTCTGTTTTTAAATATTAATAGTCCCTTCCTGTCGATACTTATATCTGGTTTATCTGAGTTTGTGATACTATTTTGAAATTTTTCCATCATCTTAGTGTAATTTTCATCGTTAACACATGTCGTTCTTATTCTTTGTTCCAGATCACTTTCTTTCCTACTGATATTTATCTCAAATAACCCATGGATTTTGTGGCTTAAATCATCTGCTACTTTATTTTCCTTACCCTTGATATGTCTAACCTCGAAGTCGAATTCGCTCAAAAAGTCTAGCCACCTTTCTTGTCTTGCATTAAGGTCTAGTTGGTTAAACATATATTTCACCCCACTATTATCCGTCAATAGTAAGAATTTTCTACCCATTATATAGTGTCGCCACATTTTTAAGGCATGTATTACTGTCGCCAATTCTAAGTCATGAGTGACATAATTTCGCTAGTGTTCTTCTAATTTCTGGGACTCGTAACAAATCATGTGCCCTTCTTGAGTTAGAACACCACCTAATCCCTCTTTACTTGCATCGACACATACTGTGAAGTCTTTATCTGGGTCTGCTACCTTCAAAATGGGCGTTGATGTCAATAATTCTTTTAGCTTGTTAAAACTATCTTCACACTTTTACGACCAGTTAAACTTGGTCCCTTTCTTTTGTAATGACGTGATAGGGTAGGCTATCTTGGAGAACCCTTCTATAAATCTGCGATAATATCCGGTGATTCCCATGTATGACCGGATATCTGCCACATCCTTGGGTACTGGCCATTCCATAATGGCTTTTATCTTTTCCGGGTCTACGGCAATACCTTCCGAGGAAATGACATGTCCTAAATACAATATTTATTTTTGATAAAAGTCACATTTGTCGAATTTTGCATATAGTTTGTGTTTCCTTAGTGTTTTCAAAACTATTCGTAAGTGTTCATCATGTTCCTCCTCAGTTTTAGAATAGACTAGAATATCATCGATAAATACTACTACAAAATTGTCTAAGTACTGGCTGAAAATGTTGTTCATCAAGCACATAAATGTGGTTGATGCATTAGTGAGTCCGAAAGGTATGACTACAAACTCATAATGTCTGTATCTTGTTCGAAAAGTTGTTTCGTTTATGTCCTAGTCCTTTGTCCTAACTTGATGATAACCGGATCATAAATCCAATTTTGAGAAGATCTTGTCCCCACCAACTTGATCGAATAGATCATTTATCCTGGGTAAGGGGTATTTGTTTTTAATGGTCACTTTGTTCAGTTTTCTATAATCGATACATAGTCTTAGAGAACCACCTTTCTTTTTCACAAAGAGGACTGATGCACCCCATGGCGAGACACTTGGTCTGATATACTCTTTGTCCAACAATTCTTGTAATTGTATTTTTAATTCTGTCAGTTCTGGTAGACTCATTCGGTAGGGTGCCTTTGAGATGGGGGTTGATCCGGGCAGTAAGTCTATGGAGAAATCTATTTCTCTCCTAGGAGGTAATTATGGTATCTCATCAACAAACATGTCTTTGAATTCACGTAGGAAAGCAAAGTCTTCTAACTTGGATGGCGTAAACTTGACATCCCTTTCTAATACATTTCTTGAATTGCATCGCTGGAACTTGTCTGACTGACACAGGTTTTGGTATGCCTTGGGTTGTTCTAACAGTGCCAAAATTATCTTTGTAGCTAAGTATCTTTGTATAACAGTCTAGTACTTCTTTGTGTTGTTCTAACCAATCCATCCCGATAATCATATCATAAGATCCTAGTGGTAGGATGTTCAGATTGGTCCTTATCTTTTGACCATATAAGCTGAACTCAAGATCAGAAATAAAGTTAACTACTTTTCTTTTAGTGCTTGTTGTTAGTTGTACAAGCCAAGATTTTGCATGCTTTTGTTTCTTAAGTTTATTCGACTCTAATACATCGAGAGTAATATAACTTAACATAGCTCCAGGGTCATGGATTTTACCTTCGATCTCTACCACCGAGGATTGATGGTCATCTTGTCGACCATCTATGACTACATTTATCCGATGCAAACTTCTGCCCATGTCTCCCACTGTCGAGGTTTCCTGTAAATTGTGGACAACAGTTATGTTTGATGAAATTAAACATGGACAGTTCCTCCTTAGATGAGTCTCTCCACACTACCAACACTTTAATGGCTCGTGGGAGTTGTCCCCAAACTTTTTCATTCCCAGGTTTACCAGTTTACCGCTACCTTGCGTATTCATATGATTGGAGTGAAAATCCTTCCTTGGGAAACTTTTTGTTGCATTCCAATAAGGAGCTAGCTGGTATCCCTTCTTCCACTAGTTTAATCCATCTCACTTCTTATCCTTCTAGGTCTTAGGAAACTCTACCCACTATTTATACAGGTCATAGCACATTCGTGCTTTCCTGAATACCTCACTCAAGGATTTTGGGTTGTCAAACTCAATTATGTCCCTATAGGATTGTGTTAAACGGCTTAAGAATCATTGGAATTTTACCTTATCCTCCCGGATGTATGGTACGAATGTTAGTAGCTCCAGAAATTTATTTATAAGGTCCTCCATCGTCATTTTTCCAAGCAGTAACTCATAAAATTATTTCTTCTTCCTTTCATAATAGCTTTCAGAAAGGTGTTGTTTCTTGAAATACTTCTTGACTTTAGACCATTCTAACTGTTTCTCCTTTAGGCCCTTGGCCAATTTCAGGTCCTACCACCAAATTCTCGCCTTCCCCTTCAGATTGTAGATGGTCATTCTGACCTTCATGTTGTTGGAATAGTTGTAGATTTAGAAGTATTTTTTGATGTCCAACAACCATGCCTCGTCTTCTTCTCCTACCCTAGATTCTCCATCAAAAGTAGCTGGTTTAATATTTTTAAATTCTCCTTCAAGGTGGTCTGCTTGTTTTCTTTTTTTGTCTGGTATGGTCTTGTCTTCAACTGAAGGTGTCCCTTCAGATGAACTGTCTCCTTCTTTTGTTTTCGCACCATAATTCTTAGAGGCCCTTTTGCTGACCTCTTCCTCAAGGTTATCATCTTTTGGGATTTTCTTGGTTACTATACTACGCAACATGACTTCATTTATCTCTTGTTGTTCCTGCTGGGCATTCTTCAATTTTTCATTGTCGGCCTTGAAAACCTGTAGTTCAATAATAAGGTTCCTCATTGTTTCCAACACCTCCGTGGGTGAGCTTCCATCACTGTTTTGTCTTGGATCTCTAGGAGGTCCTTGCTGTGGATTCTCTTCCATCCTGATTTTCGCACCTTCTTGAGCTGCCATTATTCAACACAAAACATAAAAGCTTTATGTTTGTAATCCACAAGATTTATTAGTTTTTTCATAAACCAAAATATATACTAAGAAATTAATGTGTCCCTATTCAGGCCCAATGTTGTAACTTTTTCTCTGATACCATATGTAATGAACCTCAAATTTACCATAACAAAAAAAAATTCTATGACATAATTCAACTTCATTTAAGCTTAGAATTTAAGAGAAGGTAAGATTCAATTCGATACATAAAGACATTATTACACCAGTCTAGTCTACTTCGACCAGAAAAATTGTCAAAGTAATCAGTTCTGCATATTTAATTATGCTTGTGATTGCAATTCTAGATCTTCATGATTGCTAGAATAGTAGGTAACTTGATTGTTTTCTATATGCGCGTGTAAAGGCAATATTATCATTTTTACTGTAGAAAAATGACTTTAACTCTCTATTAACATTTGTACTTATTTCCACTTACAGGTAAGTATATACCTATATCTTTCTCCATACAATAATTTAGGTACTAGTCATGCCTCGTACACAGTGACCTGTAATATGAACTGTTATTATTATACTTCTATCCCAGTGAAGATCCTCCAACGTTCCCTACCAGTCCATTCATTACAGTATTTAAGTTGTTCCTATAACAATAATTCTTACTATGTTCCTACAACTTTGTGAAGAAACAGAGGTCAATCGGGTTTCGATGATCAAAAGTGCCGAACAAACAAAGGACCCCGTTGTTTGCTGAAATCTGAAATATGGAAAGACTGTGGGCTAGCACTTCAGGGTTTCGCGAGTACAAAAGCCAAACATCAACATACACAACAACTCCCGAAATTGCGAAAAAGGAAAGGTAGGACCCGCATTTCTGGATTTCGGGGTTTAAAAATTCGTGAGTTCCAGTGTCCAAACATCAACATAAACAAACTTCCAAAATGTGAAAGAAAAGAATGGTGAGACCCGTATTTCGGGATTTCGGGGTTCGAAAATTCACGAGTTCCGGTGTCCAAACATCAACATAAACAAAATTCTGAAATGCAAAAGAAAAGAAAGGTGAGACCCGTATTTTGGGATTTCGGGGTTCGGAACTTCGCGAGTTCCGGTGTCCAAACATCAACATAAACAAAAATTTCAAAAATGTGAAAAGGAAAGGTGGGTCCCACATTTCAGGATTTCGTGGTTCAGAACTTCGCGAGTCCCGGTGTCCAAACATCAACATAAACAAACTTCCAAAATGTGAAAGAAAAGAAAGGTGAGACCCGTATTTCGGGTATTCAGGGTTTGGAACTTCGCGAGTTCCAGTGTCCAAATACCAACATAAACAAACTTTCGAAAAAGCGAAAAGGAAAGGTGGGTCCCGCATTTCAGGATTTCGGGGTTTCAAATACCAAATAACAACATACAACAACTCCCAAATTCTGAAAGGTGAAAGGATGTGGGACCAACACTTTAGGATTTTGGGATTCGGGGTTTCGGGGTTTCAAATTCCAAACAACAACATACAACAAATCTGGAATTCTGAAAGGTGAAAGGATGTGGGAACAACACTTTGGGATTTCGGGATTCAGGTTTTTGGGGTTTCAAATGCCAAACAACAACATACAAAAACTCTTGAATTCTGAAAGGTGAAAGGATGTTGGACCAACACTTCGGTATTTCAGGATTCGGGGTTTCGAGGTTTCAAATGCCAAACAACAACATACAACAACTCCCAAATTCCGAAAGGTGAAAGGATGTGGGACCAACACTTCGGGATTTCAGGATTTGGGGTTTCGGGGTTTCAAATGCCAAACAAAAACATACAACAACTCTCGAATTCCAAAAGGTGAAAGGATGTGGGACCAACACTTGGAGATTTCGGGATTTGGGGTTTCGGGGTTTTAAATTCCAAACAACAACATACAACAACTCCCAAATTCTGAAAGGTGAAAGGATGTGGGACCAACACTTTGGGATTTTCGTATTTTGGGGTTTTGGGGTTTGGAAAAGCAAGGGAACTCCACCTAAGTGTAACCAGCAAGTCCCGAATGCTGAAATTCCCATTATTTTCATAATACTAAGAGTTTTTCCTTGTACTGGTATTCTTACTTTCATTCTGTGAAATAGTAGGTGTAGAAGGATTCAATATCCGTTTACTTATCAGAAATTCCAAAAAATATAACTTCTGAGTTTTATACACATATAATCTATAAAAGGGGTACAATAGGGTAACAATTTTTTTGTTTAAAGTAATTCCTATTATAATCATTTAGAGCCTCTTTAAACAATGCATTAAACGTCAACATTACTAGATCTGTGCATCTATGTAAATACATGAATAAGAATATCATTCCATCAGAGAGTTTGGAAATTATAATTGATGATCCGAGGGATCTGAGTTTGGTTTCCAGGGGTTCCCAGAATTCTTTAACTTTCTAAATTTTGTAAATATAATATTTTGACTTCAGATTAAACCTAGCCCGTAAGTGGACCGGCTTTCTTAAACTCAACTCGTATAAAAATAAATTTGCCTAGCACTTCCAGATTTCGAGAGGGACCACTCCAGAATTTAGACTGTGATTGTAAATTTAATACCACGATAAATGTCATCCATTGAAAGAATTATTTCAAATTTAGAAACAATTAGATGCATAATATCAGTTACACACAAAACATCCAAGAGCCGAGAGGGAAAGGTTTGCAATTAGATATAATCACTCAACAAATACATGCCATCAATCAAAACATAGCCATTCAAAATAGAGAGGGGTAGATCAACATATCTGAATCCAATCCGTGGAAAGACAAAGGGAACAATCACGTTCCTCCCAATCGTAGAATAGGGCAGCCAAAGTCACTTGCCCGATTCACCCCCTAGCCTGACCATGAATCCATGAGGGAGAAATTGGAAATTCCTCCTCAATAATGTCCTTCAATTCCAACAATTATCCTCTTGCCTCACAGTTACTCAACAGTTCTCATAACAGCAAGAGAGCTCCAAAAATCTTTCCCCGGCATACTTTGCAGCATCCTGCCTCCTCACATATGCTATTTATCAATTTTGCCCAGGTCCTTTTCCCTCCTTTGGGGATTTTCATAGATTTCTTAATTCCTGATTATCAAGGGCTGCTAGTGGCTAAATCTTTGATTTTCCACTTGTAATAATCAACCCAGAGGCAGTTCCAACTTGTTCCCCACTCATGGAGTCATGGTCAGTTGATTTTTAACATGGTCGTTCCATTTGTCCTCCCGCAATTAATATAGATTTTTTTTTGTGATACAAGTGTCATAGTCAAATAGTTAGTTGAGTCCAAAAAGATCTCTTCCCAATAGTCACAATAATTAAATACAATTATTAAATTCGAAATTCATAATTTCCATAAATGGCAAAAATTTTCCAGATTCGAATTTGCCAAAAACGGAAATAAATTTCCAGCACACAAAAATAAAAATACTTTATTTTGGGGGATGTCACAGTTGGATTCATAAGAACACTTAGCAGGTTTGGATAGATATATGACAGTGGATGAGAGCATGGGTTCAGAGACAAAGGCGCATTATCATAATGGATGATAATTACATAGGAATATTTGAATGCTTATTCTTGAATGTTTTTCATATATGTTATTTGATTACACAAGGAATCACCAATGGACAATAACTCCAAAAGGTAAATGGTATAGGAAGACTTATATTTTTTCTACACAACATCTTGTAGAGAAGTCGAGAGAGAGAAACATAACCAAAAAGATAGGTAGAAATATCATTCGGATAAGTTGTCAGACAGAGAGGTAAGAATAGAGGTATGATTCCAGGGGAAGAGATTCATTAGATGTAGGATATATAGTTAGATTCTTGGAGAGAGAGAACATAGGCATGTTTCTAGGGGGATTGATTGTCACAAGGGAAGAATGAGCAATATGATTTCAATGTTTCATTAGAGTGATACCCTTTTTCAAAGAGGGAGATATTATGCATATTAAGGGAGAGAGAATAATCAAAGGCTTAGAAACACAGAGAAATATCAAAGGCATTTAGACAGGGGGAGTATCCCCAATGAGAGTTTAGTCAAGGGGAGCAACCCCAAAGAGAGATACCCTTTTCCATTGATGTCAAAGGGGGAGAGATAGAAACATTGATGAGTAGTATAAGCATGAATGTTATCATGACTACACATTTCCATCAATGTTGGTGTTTCCATCAATGCCAAAGGGGGAGATTGTCAAACATTTGGATTAGGTTGATGGAAATTTGGTCTGGAATGTTGGTTTCATTGATGTCAACCCTCAGAGAGTTATATTGTATATTGATGTCAACCCTCAGAGAGTTATATTGTATATTGATGTCAATCCTTGGAGAATTTTGGTAGCACAAAGGCATGGGTAAGGGACCCAAATCTATTTGAGATATAAAAGAATGAAGATCAGTGAATTTATAGGTAAGACTATTCTAGATGGGTAGTATATGTCATGTCATTTTTGGTTATATGTGGAATGTCACATAACTCCTCACGGTTAGAGAGTTGTGGCCATATGAAGTTGGATAACCCTCATTATTTATCTAGAAGCCCCTAGAAGGTCAAAGAAGTCAATTATTGTAGAAGATACTAGAAGTAGTGTAGTAGTCAAATTAATGGTAACTATGAGTTAATCATGGGTATAGTTGTTGCATTAAGAAAAAAAATAAAAATAAATTAGTTGCAACAAGAAGTTGTGAGTTTGGTAATTATGGTAAAGTAATCGTGATGAGAAGATTGAATATTCAAAGTGGTTGACCAAAAGAAATAAATCAAATAATAAAGTGGTTGCAACAAGAAGTTAGTGAAGGGAAAACAAGTTAGAATTGACTAATTATAGAAAACTTAGTTGTAACAAGAATTTGTGAGTAAAGATAAATTATTTAAATAATAAAGTAGTCAAAATGGTTGCAAAGCGAAATTATTTAAATAATAAAGTGGTTGCAACAAGAAGTGGTGAGTTTACTATTTATGGATAAGTCAAAGTGGTTGTAAAAAGAAGTGGTGAGTTAACTATTTATGGATAAGTCAAAGTGGTTGCAAAAGAAATTAATTAAATAATAAAGTTAGTTGCAACTAGGAGTGGAGAACTTACTATTTGTAGAAAAGTGAGTTAGAAGTGGACAAGTGGTTAGAAGTGGGTTATCCCTAAAAGAAGGAAAGTGGTTTAAGTTGGTTAGAAGGTAACCCCTTAAGAAAACTACATGGAAGAACAAATAAGAGAGAAAATATCTTCCATTACCACCTATTTAATATCATTGAATATCTATTTTGTAAAAGGTTATTTGGGCAGGTATTATTGATAGAGAAAAAGTGTGGTAGGAAAAGTGTGACAGAAAAAGTGTGGAAGAAAAGTCACAGTAGGAAAACTGTAGTAGAAAAAATGCGGAAAGAAAAGTATGGAAGAAAAGTTACAACAAAAAAATCACGGCAGGAAAAGTGCGGTAGAAAAGTGCGACAAAATAGTCGCGGCAGAAATACCATGGAAAAAAAAGTGCAGCAGAAAAATCACGGCAGAAAAACCATAGAAGAAAAAGTGCGGCAGAAAAATCACGATAGAAAAATCGTGGCAGGATATTCATGGCAGCTGAAATGGGGCAACAAAACCGTAGCAGCATAACGCTACAAGAAGAAAAAGGTATGGTTTTCATATGTGTATTTTTGAATCTATGAATCTGGTTGAGGGTTTTCCTTGTAAATCTGTTGGATGCCCTCTTGAAAGTTTAAGGATTCTTGCAGAGTTGATCTGAGACAGATCTATTGAGGTTTAGTATCAGTTCATGTTTGAGGGATTTTGGTTCAGGTATGTTGCTAAAGTTATTGCTACAGATAGAGGTTGTATAACAGTGAGGTTTTGGCACATGGTTGATGTGAGGATTTGTGATATTTGATTTATGGAGAGTGTGGTGCATTGTTAAAGGTATCTTGTTGGTTATCTTGGTGTATGTTATTGGTACATGGTAGAG
>SNQJ01S0035245.1:36206-48750 GCA_010110895.2 Picea sitchensis
AGTAAAGGGCCATGATGACATGACAAAATATAATGTGTGTGCAAGCTAAGGTGGCATGGGAGGACCAAAGGGTGTTATTGCAGTGCTAGAGGATCACACATAGACTCTAGAGGGACACATGTCATGCCACGTTAGCAAAAGAAAAAATTAGCTAAAAAATTCTAGAGCCAATTTCTTATTTTGGTCGTAACATGAGCATGCGAAGTCAAATTGAAGAGAAATTTTAGATGTAAAGGAGTATAAAAATGGCGTTGAGGGTATTGCATATTTATCTCTAAAATCTCAAAATAGGAAATTAGTAGTTTTTAAAGAACATGATAATACTCATTGACAAGAGCTCAATCAATTATAAAATTTGGATAGTAAGGAACACGAGCAAGCATGAAGAAACCTAGTATAGGATTTGGTTCAATTCCAAGTAGATTGGTGTGAAACTAACGAAATAGAACAAATTCACTATTCCAAGAGACTTTTTGGAAATTTTAGAAACTATAAACGGAGGAAAAGTCATCCAAGACATTAAATCTGGAAAAAGAAAACAAGTTTACTCAACAATTGATTTCCTCAACAATCTAGACATGCCGAAAATGGCTAGAGTATTGCATCATTGAGCTAAATATTGTTGTGTGTTCGATATAAGAAGTATTATAAGTACTCGATACAATTTTTTTTTATATTTATTTCTATATTTGATTCTACATATGGAAGAAGCTAGTCTCTAAGCATGATTGTACTAGCAAAAAAAGTGTAGAAATTGAGCAAAAATGGTAACTTCATAGGGATGTAACTTTTAGCTCAAAGATCAAAATGGAGCATGAGTACAACCATTGAAAGCTATTCCATGAGAGAATAGACCTAGAGATTTAGATTTTGGAGAAGTACTTCTAAATTTTACATAATTGGATAAGAAAAGGGCCAATGTGTGTAATTTCAAGAATGTATAATTTTATTTTATTTTTAATTACATATTTGGAAATGAAATGTATCTAACAAATACAATTGTATGAACAATTTTGCAGATATAGTGCTACACTAGGGACAATTAGAATCTAGATTTCAAGATTGATCTCTTGTAGAAGGAATATGGAGGAAGGAAAAGATCATTTTGACCATAGGGAAGAAGTTAGAGAAATGAATATCAATGTGGAAAATGAAGAAATAGAGTATAATGGGCATAGATAAACCATTGAACTAGTAGAACTAGTAGAAACCATGAGAATATTATATATGGAAGTGTAGATTTGTGGAGTTGATGATGAGAGGATGCTAAGATGTTAGAAGACGTAGAATCAACTAAACACCTAGCTAGTGCAAAGCTTGAATCAATTACAAAGGGAAAAAATAATGGAAAAGCATGTGGAAGAAGGTAGAGATCATTCAAAAACAAAGTCTCATGGAATATTCAAACATCCAAGAAGAGCTACTAGAGCTCAGAAGTATCATTACTCTGCATCTCATTCAGGGAAGGAGTTTTATACTTCTAAAGAACAAATGAGTAGCCTAAAGGTGTCTCGATTCAAACCCCAAAGAAGAATACATGTACAAGACAATTTGCAAGGACAGATTAGGAATATTAATCCACCTACCTTTGATGGTGAGAAAAAAATGGAAGAAGATGTTGAAGCCTGGTTGTTGAGGACAAGGAAGTATTTCCAATTGCATAATTACTCATATAACTTGGAAGCTAGAATCGATATATACAATATGCATGAAAAGGATACAATTTGGTTGGACCAGCTAAGGCAAGGAAAGAAAATCAATGAAAGGAAGATTTCTTGGAAAAAATTCAAGAAATATTTCTAGCAAAAACATATTACTAAGCATTATTATGATAAGAAAATGCAATAGTTGTTTAAGCCCAAATTGGGGAATCTGACTATGGAGGAGTATGGGAAAAAGTTTCTAGATATGTTAAAGTATGTTGGATATATTTGGGATGACAATGTAAAGATACAAAATATTCTCAGCGGTTTACCTTCATTCTGCAAGGATATGAATCAATTTGAGGAACCTAAGGCTTTTGAAGAAACAATCCAGAAGGCCAAATATTTGTATGATCAAAACAAAAATAGAGCATATTTTGATCCAGATTATATGAGAACGAAATGAGATATAAAAAAATCCATAGCAGAGAACACAAAAATACAATGAAACCCAAATTCTATTAATGAATAAAATAGCAGAATATTGTAGAACACAAACTGGCTAGAATGGCGGTATCTTATCTCTGATGAGAAAGAGATGTCAGATATGCTCATTTGCAAAAAGACAATACAGTGGGCTATAAGAATTTCCTTTTAACATAAATAAAGAACCCTAACTATCCAAAACCCTGACCCTAGGAAGTGAAGTGCCAAAAGGTTTGTGGGCCATGAGGTGGTTAATTGATGCATCAACTTCCCAGGGGTGCAACTTTTGCATACAATATCTATTTTTGGTGTTTAGTATCTTGTTGGAAAGATCTAATCAAGAAGTGCAATTATTAGTAGGACCTGGAAATGCCATGGCAATCCAAGGCCCCTACATGGCCAAAAAACATTGTTTAGGGCCTCAAAACGACCCTAGAAGTTTAGGACCCAAAAATCATAACAAAAACAACCAATGTGGAGAACCATGATGAGCCAGTGGAAGAGGTGGGTGGCCATCGATATCCAACTGGATCCTATTTTTAGAATTTGATGAAGGATGAGAAGAAAGAAAATCAAGATCAAAGGAAGAAGGGTTTCAAACCTCATTTCTTTAGAAGAAGTTATAATACAAATCTGCGAAATCAACCACTTCAGAGTGGATCAAAGATGGATAAGACTTTGGGGCAAAGGGAAAGACAACCAATTAAATGATGGGGGTTTAAGGACAACATATGCATAAATGTTGCCCATAGCTTTAGATAGAATGAGGACTATGCACAACATTCAAGAATGTGATATGGTTAATGATGTGGCAATGAACCTTCCTTGAATTTATGCAACCTTGGAAAGTCTTCAAGCTAATCGTCAATCGAACATGATCGAAGTTGAAGGTGAGATTGCCAAGCAACTTTTTGCAATTTTAATTGATCTAGGATAATTTCATAGTTATGTTTCTCCCAATTTAGTTGAAGATTTAATTTGAAGAGAAGTAAACATATTAAGTCATGGTTGGTTAAGTTGGCTACTGGAACAAAAAGGAAAATCAATGAAATAGTAAAAGGTTGTCCATTATATATTAATGAACTCAATACTTTTGAAGATTTGGACATATTACCACTTGTCTCCTTATATGTTCTCATTGGAATGGATTCATTAGATGCACATCATGTTGTTGTAGATTGTCACAACAAAACTTTTACTTGTCTTTATGAAGAAGAGAATCAAAGGATAGTGAAAGGTATTCCAAGGCCTATTTCTATATTAAGGTAAATTACAACTTCACAATCGAAGAGATGCCTTAGAAAATGGTTTCAGTTGTATGCAACCCAGTTGAAGAGATAAGAAAAGGCAATGGTTGAAGTCTTATGGGATTTCTAGTATTACAAGAATCTACATATGTGTTTTAAAAATCACTTGGACTGTTATCAAAAAGAGATATTTATTTCTTTATTAATTTAGTTCCTAGAGTTGCCCCATTCTCTAAGACTATGTATAGAATGAATACACCAAAGTTGAAGGAGTTGCAAATGTAGTTAGAGGAATTGTTAAAGAAGGGGTGCATATGCCCAAATGTCTCTCCTTGGCGAGCATTGATGCTCTCTGTAAAGAAGAAAGATGGAACTTTGAGGTTGTGCGTTGATTTTAGGTAGTTGAACAAAGTCACTATGAGGAATAAATACTCTCTACCCAAAATGGATGATTTAATTGATCAGTTGAGAGAATCAAAAATATTTTTGATGATAGACTTGAGGTATGGCTACCATCAAGTAAGAATAAAAGATGAAGATATCAACAATAAAACTTTCAAAACCAAAATGACACTATGAATTTGTAGTGGTGCCATTTGGTTTGACAGATGCGTCGTTTAGTTTTATGTCCTTGATGAATGGAATTTTTAGACATTATTTGGATAGATTTTTTATTGTCTTTCTTGATGATGTTATCATTTATTCAAATTCAAAGGAAGAGAATGAATATCACTTGAGGTTAGTCATGCAAGTTCTAAGAGAACGCCATCTATATGCTAAATTGAACAAGTGCTCCTTCTACCAGAGGCAAATTCATTATTTGAGGCATATTATTTCTCAAGAAGGAATAGTTACGGATCCCAAGAAAATTAAAGCAATGATGGGATTGCCTATACCAAATAATATTTCAAATGTGAGGCCATTCGTGGGACTTACTTGATATTATAAAAGGTTTGTAGAAGGATTTCCCAAGATTGCACATCCCATCACATCTCTATAGAAGAAAGGAATTAAATCTAAATGGACACCAAAGTGTGAGGAAAGTTTATAGTTGTTGAATAAATTGATCACTAGCACACYRATTCTCAAAATTGTTGATCCAAATGAAGATATTGTGGTATGAATTGATGCTTGTAAAGATCGAATTGGTGGAATTGTCACTCATATTGGGCATGCAATTTGTTATAAGTCCATAAAACTTGAGGAATGTGAGAAGAATTGTGGCACATGTGATTTAGATCTTGTTGTCATATTGCATTTATTCAATATGCGGAGACATTATTTGATGGGAAGAAACTTTGAGTTAAGAACATACCATAATGGTCTGAAATATTTATTTGAACAACAAAATTTGAATGCTAAACAAACAAGATGGCTAGAATTTCGTTGTGAATTTGATTTTCACATCAAACATATTAAAGGGAAAGAAAACAAAGTTACCAATGTACTCAATAGAAAAATACATGCAATGCATGCTACACCAATTATCACGTTCAAATCATAATTGAAAAATAGAATTCTTGAATTTGTTATCTCATATGAGCATTATCTTCAGGTAAAAAAAGGATTGCATTAGGAAAAATTACAATAATAATATGAACATTATAAGATAGAAGATGATGGAATTCTTATGAATAAGAATAGAGTTTATGTTCCATATTCTTGTGAATTAAGGAAACTTATATTGCATGAGATGCATAATGTTCCATATGCCTAACATCTTGGGTACTAAATGACAATTGTAGTAGTAAGGAATCAATACTTTTGGCCAATAATAAAAAATGATATTGTCGACTATATAACCAAATGTGTTGAATGTTAGAGTATAAAAACTGAATATAGACATCCATTCGGTTTGCTATAGACACTATCATTACCAAAATGGAAATGGGAGGTTGTAACAGCCCCGTTATAATCCCCAGTTTAGTTAATGCTTAATGTAGATATAATGAAATGTGGCTATGGCCAAGTTATGTAATATGTGAATTGTATTTATGTTTTTAAATAAATAAGATGTGATACCAACTGTTGGGGTACATGGACAAATATGGGGGATGAGCCCAAGGGGGGAATTATTTATGGGTATTAATTCAAAACCCAAATTTTTGAATTTTGTTATGATTGGGGGAAACCATCTGATTTTCCCTTGAGTGTAGAAGAGCCCAATGATTGAATACCTATAATAGGGTGGATGTAGAAAGACACATCCCATAGTTATTGGGGAGGATGGGGCTGAAGTACAATCAACATTGGGTAGAGTGAGCAGTCAACAAGCTTTGTAAAATAGAGGAAACTCATATGGGGAGAGCATGCATTTTTTACATGCATGTTTTTGCATGAACAACAAGCAGAGAGTAGGGAAAAGTGTAGTATACCTAGGGGGGTAATATCGGAGGTACCCAAGGGGAAGGTGGTTATGTATTATTAGTGGAGGTCATTTAATGTAAGGTGGACTAGGTCCATCATAGTATTAAATAAGGACCATTATGGTAGTTAGATATAATAAATAGGCCTTCTAGAAGATTTATTCTCTAGAATGTTCATAGGAGATAAAGAATGTTATATAATGAAGTGTAAGAAATGTATTGAAGCATGGTGAAGAATATTGTTGATGTAGAAGCAAGTATTGTTTGAGGATTTTTATCCTTCCATAAGGATTAATATATGGTGTTACCTTACCTCAAGGGTTTTGTCTACATTCTTGTGTTCAATATCTTGGTGAATATATTTGGTACCTCCCATATTAACCCCCTAGGTATACTACAAGAAGAGCAATGAAGATAGAGCAAGAAGGTTGGAAAAATTCTAGAGTGTATTTGGAGCTAAAGATTGAAGAAACAAGTTGTCAGGCTTGTATAAGAACTAGGTTGTAAGGCCTGAGGAGTGAACTCATGTGTGAGTTGCACTGTAACAACAAGTGATTGTTGTTGTTTTTTCTGGTAGTTTTATGAGTAGTGAGTTCCCTTGAGTTCCTAGTAGCGAGATTCATGTTTACCCGTGCCAAAGAGACCCTGATAAATAAATGGTGCAACTCAATGGGCTGAGAGAAATGAAGGGACACTTTCCTTGGGTTGGGCAGGTCAAGAGGAAGAGAGCTAGTGAAAATTAGGATAGTTGTAGGAGAATGCTAGTGGTTTGTGGGATATCTAAGCTATGAGTGGACAGTGAGAGACACCCTTTTCTTATGGATTCCTAGCCCCAACTTAGGGGTGACTTGATGTTCAGATATGGAAAAACAAGTGTATGGTTGCATGGAATGTTCGTCCCAAGCAACTCGTTGCACAACTGTTTTAAAAAGATAATTGTTTATCTGTGTTTTTTAATTAATTTATGAGTTTAATTGTTGTGAATTTTTACTATGTGAATGGGAATGAATTATATTTTGTTGTATTGAGTTACTAGTTGCATTCATGTTCATTTATAATGTTGTAGATGCATTTAATTATTTGGCATCAAAAACTTGTTAAATTTGTGTATAATTCATAGCTCATGAGCTACATGAATTTACTTAGCAAATAAATTTTATTTTATGTGTAATTTTGCATAGTAATGTTCCTCAGTTAAGCTAGGGGACATTACATATTGGTATCAGAGCTCAAGGTTCAACACTGAGCTTGTATGGGCCAAGAGCCAGTATGATTTCAGCATAAATTCATTGTTGCAGAGTTTCATTGTGGCGAATTTGAGGAAAATAGTGGAAATATAGTGAAATCCCCAAAATTTGTGAGAAGATCTGAGTTAAAAGTATCTCAGAACAATCAAAGAGGAGATTCGTGGTGTAAATCTGCAGGTCGCAAATTTAATTTTGAGTGTGGGAGGTTGATTGTCGTGTTTTAATGATGATTGAAAATTTGAGGAAATCGATGGCCTAGATCATTCCAACATTTGGAATCAACGACCAATATTACTTTTGGAGTGAGTAAAATCTCCAAGTCCACGGGCGGGAGAAGGTTTGTAGGGTGCAGCTCCCAGGCAAACCTTAAGTTTATGTTTTGATAGTTGTGGGAAATGTTCATGAAGGAAAGGATGCACAGGTTTGCGAGTTGCGACTTGCAGGTAAATCTTAATTTTGTGTTTTGAGAATTGTGGGAAATGTCTGCAAAGGAAATGTCACACAAGTTTGTGGGTTGTGGCTCGTAGGAAAACCTTAGGTTTGTGTTTTGACAACCATAGGGAAATGTTTGTGAAGGAAGGGCCATGCAGGTTTGCAACTTCCAGGTCACGGGAATATCTTGGTGGTAGGTAATTTGACATCGCGCAAAGAATAATCCGCGAAGAAGAGTCCTCCAAGCTAGCGGGCTACGGGAAAATCCTATAGTGTGTTAATTCGACCGCCCCACGAAGGTAAAAGGTCGCAAATGATTGTGATTTGTAGGTCACAAACAAAACATAATATTATGTAAGTTGGCATGTCCTCGGAGAAAGTCCATGAGATAAATTGTGATTGGTTGCAGATCACGAGCTTAGGGGAAGTGTGGATATAGGATAATTGATTCTCCCAATGGAAAACGGGGTGCAAAGGTGTTCCAACAGGTCCCGGGTTTGAATTGTGGGTCTATTACAGTAGGAAAACAATCAATTTCCATGAAATTTTATAGTCAGATGTCATCAACTTGCGAAGCGATTTTGAGGGCCTAAATGACATTTTTAGGTTGTCAAAATCACGTGAACTGTATGTGCCTTTGGTGTTGATGACTTGGTAGTTGCGAGAGGTATTAACCTCCAAGTGTAACCTTTGTACTTAGAATAGAATATTCTGAAAGTAAGAGAACCATTAAACAGATGTGTGAAAACCATAGAAGAGAAGTTGGCCCAAGGAGAATAATAATAAAGAAATAGAAAACCCTAGAAAGAGAAGTCGGCCCTGCCAAAAAAAGTCAAAGTAAATTATATTTTCCAGAAAAGAGAGGTCATCCCTGTGGGAAAAGTTCATTGGAAGAATAAGTATAAATAAGGTGACGCCTTAACTCATTTTGATACACACTCACTCAGTAGAAGGAGGGCACAAGTCTAAGGAGTAGTAGGTGCAGTAGTTGTAATTGCAACAAAAGGTGGTGCAAGTCTAGAGAGGGCGGTGCATCAGTTTTCATGGTGCAATCTCATTCTTTCTAGTATCTCTCTTGTGTGATTATCTTGGTAAAGGTACACTTCTATTAGTAGAGGTATGTTATCTTGGTATTGTGTTGTTGTTGCAACATTGGTGTTTTCTGGTTAGGGTTTATCTATTGGTTCTAGTGTGGACTTGTCAGAATCATTCTATCTAAGAAAAGGTTAGTGTACTCGGGGGACGCATAGTGAATGCCTATGATCAGGTGACAATGATGTGACATTGTCTATGGTTAAATGAGCATAACAAAATTTTAACATGGTTTTAGAGTTTGTTTCTTTCATAACAGTCTAACCATTGGAAGGAAGATCCTCATTTTAACTCATTGTCAAGCTCGTTGAGCACTTATTGAACCCATCAAGAAGGCTTCCTAAGTAGGGCACACCTTTCCCCCATATCAGATCTCCAAAATTATGAAATTAAAAATTAGGGTTTCCTCATAAAACCCTAGGTCTGTAGTGCCAGTTGCAGTACTGGTTATAGTTACAGTTGTAGTGTTAGTTTCTTTGTTCCAGTTGCAACACTAGTTACAGTGCCAGTTGCAGCACCAATTGCAGTACCAGTTGTAGTTCCTCTAGAGCAGTGAAGTTTCTGTGAAACGTTGGGCCTAATTTTTGGTTTTCCTAGTGCACCTTACCCTAGCGCATCTCCAACTACCTTCAGATTTCAAGTTGGATCACCTTGAAGTTTTAGGATTTGTCGTTGCTTGTCATTGTTTTCCGCTCCTTCCAGAGGTATGTATTAGTATGTGTTTAAACTGTATCATTATCTTAAGGTATTTGTAGGAGAAGGGATCTTTTGTCCAAGCAACAATTGTAGATCTAAAGGGATCTCAGATCCAACACATTCAGACGAACAACACACTCCAGGTTTGATTGTTTTGATATGCCTCTAGTTATTATGGAATTATTTTGATCTTATGAACATCTATTTATATTTTGATCTATTGAAATTATGATTATAATACTAACCTTTGGTCAAAGTTAAAGTTATAAGCTGACTCTAGTCAAAGTATTAGATTGATTAAGGTTGAGATTTTCAAGTTTACTTGCATTATATTTCCTAACTTAGATTTGTGTCAAGAAAGCATATTGTCTTATTACAAGGGACAGGTTGGAGAGAATACTTGTCATATTGAGTGATGGAGACTCGGAAGAAAAGAAACAACACTCATTCTTGAAGATAAGACTCCAGGTTTGATTTATTAAATTGATAAGTTTCCAATTTGCACATATCAAGTTTGATAATTGCTACATTATAAATAAACAATATAGTTGTGACAACAATCCTTGAAAGGTTCTATTACTGCTAGATACAACGAATACTTGGTAGCATGTGAATACTATTGATATAAATGTTATTGTACTTGTTTGCAAGATGAACTAACATCTGTTGGACATATTATAATTGATATGTTGTCATTGATGTCAACAGTCATGATAAGTTGTTATGATGGAAACATGAATCAGTCATGAATAGTTATACAGTTGGCATTAGTGTCAGGATGACCAACAAGGTATGTCCATGTGTAATGAAGGGTCAATGATGGAAAGAGAATGCAGTAGAGAAACAAGGTTAATCTCGAGAGAAAAAGTATACTAAAGATCGAAAGAAGAAAATCACCTTAAGGCTAAAGCAATTCGTGATTATTGTTGATCACAATAGGATCAACAATGATCCTATGATCAAAGCTCAAGAGAGATAGCGTTGCAGAAATCCCACAGGAGAAAAGCTTACTGAACAAGGGAAACCTTTATAAAATATCAAGCAACGGGATCCATTCATCCAGAATTTGGATGCAAACCTAACCATTGGATCATAAAGGAAACCTACGTAAAGAAGGAAAAGAATCATGTCCGTTGATGTATATTTCGGGACAAATTAGGACCGTCATATCAAGGGGAAGTTAGAAGAATTAGATCTCAACTGACATATTTGAAGCAAGAGCTTCAGAAGATATCTTAGTCGTTGGATTAAAGCTTAGTAGAAAAACAGTCAATCCCGACGCTGACTACTCTGAAGAAAAGAAGCCCAGAATGGGTAAGATTACCCGAAGGCCGAAGTCCCAAAGTGGACATGAATCGTTTGATCCAAGGAACACTTCGCATAATATATCAATCGTTGGAACGACTAAAGTGGAAGGATGGAGTAAGCCACAAATGTTATGAAGAGGACATGAGTCGTCTGCTCTGAGATACATTTCAGGAGTTAGGTCAATCGTTAGATCCAGGAGAAGACCATGTGCCACATGAGGAGATCCACGTCAGCAAGGAAACGTGGTGCAATCAGATGATGAAAAGTGTCAAGATGAAATTGGCATTTCAGGTATGTGTAATTCACGAATCTAAGTGACAAGTGGTAGCCACTCGACCAATGCCAAGTCAGCAGTGACATCAACAAGTTACGTCACTTCGGGAGTATGTACTTCAGGGGAAACCAATTTCTAACACCAGTGACTGCCTGAAGTGTCAAAGGTTGAAGTTAACGCTAACCGTTGATCTAATTTAGGAACGTTCTCGATCATTGATCAAGTTCAGTGGAAAGATAGAGTAAGCGTAAATTATGAAGTAACGCTAACCGTTGATCTACTTCGGGAGAATTCTCAACCAATGATTAAGCATGGTGGAAGGATAGCATGAGTGAAGGTGTTAACTGACAACAAGTGGTCACCACCACTTTATGACTTATTCGGTAGGTAACCACTTCGGATTAATTGCTACTCCAGAGTTCGGGAGCCACGAATAGTCAAAGTTTCGAAGTGAACAAGAATCATTTATCGCGTAAATAAAATATCGAGCATCTGATCTACTTCGGTGAAATCTTCTTCGGGAGATTTGAAAGATTACAGAAGCTGGAAGTTGTGAAGGACGAAGCTCAAAAGTAAATGAGAACCGGCCATCTCATCGTGACATTAAAATGTGATCATTGATTTTGATAAGTGATCAAGCACTCACTTGGCCTAGTGCATGGTCATCACCTGCGGTCGTATGGAATAAAGAAATAAGGGTAAAAGAAGAGGCAACACTTAAATTAATAAGCTCGTGGTTCTGCGCCTATGGTCATATGAAAATGGTTTGAAGGAAGCGCCTCATACAGATTTCATCTATGTAATTCGATAGAGAATTAACACCATAACAATACAGAGAATAGGAGAAAGATCGAATATGATATGTTGACGAATTGAGGACACAACATAAGCATGCGTACGATATATTGAGTCGATCCATGTATGTGATCAACGCATGAAGACAAAAGAACCGACACACAGTCATGATTAAGAGAGTTAAATCATAAGCATTATGAATAAAGGATAAAAGGAAAAATGATATTATTTAAAGTTTAATATTATCATTTAAATGAAAAGGTACAATGGTTCAATATAAAAAGATGCAATGATTCAAATTTGCACCAGTTGGAAGACTATATAAACAAGAAAGAATGGTAAGAAGAAGGGAAGTTGAATTTGTTGAAGTATATATATTTATGTATAATGGATTGAATGAAGGTTCATTCTATCAGGTTGGTGCTTGTTTACAAGTTGGGTCTTGTATGAGAATTGGATTCCTCACATCTTAGTTGGATCTAAGATCGACAAGCTGAGACTTATTATGAGGGTTGGATTCCTCATTTATCAGTTGGATCTAAGAACTACAAGTTGGGTCTCTCATAGTTGCTTGAAGATGAAGATATTCAAAGATTGATCTTATGTATTCATTCAAGTTAAATAAATAAATAAAAATATTTATTCTTTTATTAATTAGTTGAGAAAATGAAATAAATATTTGTTGTTCGGTTAATTTATGAAAGGTGGAAAATTGTCCAAAGTTTTGTGACACCAATTCACACCCCCCCCCTCTCCTCTCAGTGTTAAGTGTCCATTTCAACAATTGGTATCAGAGTGGATGCCTTCAGCATAGTTCAAACACTAGAAGGTAGATTCAAAAGAAATGGGTGGACAAATTTCTATCTCCACGAATGAAGCTCCCTTATTTGATGGAACATATTATTCATCATGGAGGGAAAATATGAAAAGATATTTGAATTCAAGAGGATCTGGAGTT
>SNQJ01S0035246.1:33287-46697 GCA_010110895.2 Picea sitchensis
AGAAATAAAATAAATAGTGAGGCGAATTTCCAACAATGAATGAATTCTTTAGGATGGCCAATCTTGAAAGCTCGACCGGAACCGAAATCGAGGGCTTTCATGCACTGCTGGTTGGAGAGGAAGATCGCCCGGATAGTGGATGAATCGACCTATTGATAAACTATGGCGGGGGAGAACAAGTGGATGACTTGACCAACTGGAAGAAATGACACTCTTGAGTGTTATCGGGAAAACCTCCAATCGTATTATGTTCCCCTATTGTGTAATAACGGGCAACCCAACCCTAATTACTGCCAACCCTATTAGCTATAAAGTGCCCATCGACAGGCTCAGTTGCAGAAGACCCAGCATCAGAATGAAGTGAAACAGCAATAGTATAAAAATCGAATCCTATTCCAGCAGAGCCAAGTCGAGAATAAGAAAGCTTAGAAACTTTAGGAGCATTTCTCTCCGTGGAAAATCATAGCAATCATAGCGGCTTAAGTAAGTACCAATGAAGGGATAAGCAAATTCAGTAATACCTTGTGCAACAGACCCAAGTGGAGAATGATAACAGCCATAGTGGGAGAAATCTAAACTGGAGGTTCCTCTTGTGCCCAAGATTATGGCCTGGTCAGCCGATAGGAGGTACAATTCATAAAAGATATGTATTATGACCCATCATGGAGGTATTCTGATTAGCATAACCCCTGAGGCAATAGCCAAAGCCTTTGGATTGATAGATATGCTCTATTTGAGGCACATTGAAACAAATAGGGTTTCCATTGTATACCCTGACAATAGGAGGTTTTACAGATAGAACATGCTTCCTCAATGATTTGTTCCAGTTATTTCTCTGTAGTGTTTGCTCTTTAGTTGCCAACNAGGAACTTTGGCAGAGCCTGGCCTAGGGGGATTGACCCACTTCCAGTGAAATGTTTGCCCTGGATGGCCCAGGACGTCACCTATAGGCTCATGACATCATCTTGAGCGTGTGGCAGTTTGACAGGGCAGTTGGCACGTGTGGCATGATGGAGAGGCCCAAAGAGGGCTAACGTTTTGCTCTTTATTGCTACATTTGCCCTAAAAAGGGCTAACGTGTCCCTCGGAAGGGGTGACGTCTCACTTTTTTGCTCAATTAGGGTTTTAATTTGACAATTTAATGTAAAAAACAGTATGATTTTGACATTATGGCCTTGTCGACCTTTTTATGACCTAAAAGTTAATTTAGGTCATTGATACACTATATATTGAGGAGTTTTAGCCTCATTTTATCATCATTCATCACTCATTCATTAGTGAGGTCTGATTTTTTGCGCCCTATTAGGGTTATTGGCTGAACTAAGTGATGCGCACTTGTTGAAGGAAGACTTTTTGGCATATTTTTGGCATTTCTCTTGAAGGAAGGTTTACAACTAGGGTTTGCATGCTATTTCATGGTGATATGTAAGTGTTTTTTTTGCAAAACTTCTTGATTGAATGGTTGTAGTCTTATATTCTTGCATATGTTTATAATTTGTTGATAAAAAACCCTAGGTGACAAGCACACAAGTAGGTCCTTGTCTCAAGTCCCCTGATTGAGAAATCTTTAGCCATTGAAGAAGGAAGAGAGAGCCTGGCAATAGCTACACTCTCATTTCTTCTTCTCCCTGAGATAATCGTACTATTCAGAAGCCAAAGAGAGTGAGATGTCCTTGGCCTAGTCCTTCTACACCAAGGTCGTACCATTCTAGGTTTTGCTGAAAAGGCCTTGCTGTAGCAACACCTTGGCTCTTCAAACCCTCATGCTTTGGTTGTCTTTGCTTTATCTTCAGCTAGCCGTTTTGCCAATTTGATCTAAAGAAGGAGGAGAGAGCACGAGGCCTTGCTTTAGCAACACCGGAGTGAGCCTCTCTCCCTTGAGGTTTTGTTTCTGAAGCCCTGCCATTGCAACACTTCAGAACCCTTCCCTCTAGTCTTTAGTCACCCTCCTTCAACTCTTGCATCCATCACTTATTGACTCCATTAACCCTAAAGGCACTGATTTAAGACCTCCATCGTTGAAGTAAAATTGATCACAAACAACCCTTAAAACCTTTTTTTTTGAAACAAACCCTAACTACTAACCCTAATCTAGGAGATAACCCTAACCTTAAGTTGCTGACGTCACACTTGGTTATTTCATCTTAATGCAACAACGTCTTATCTTGTGAGCAATTGAATGGTGTTTAATGCATTTACTAAATAAGGTGTTGATTTGTTCTTCGAATGCTGCATCATTCCATTACTTATTGATGAACTGACTTTATTCTCACAGCTGTATTGATAAACATTGACTTCGTCAATATTTACTACTATAATTGCTTACACATTGTTCAGATAGTCATATATTGTATAAAGTACCGACCCCATTGAATATTAGCTTGCGAATATTTGTTTGTTGTTGTCTTGTTCCAGGCAGGTACTTTGTTCCTTGGGGGTTACTTTAAATTGGCCTTTGGCCAGACTATCTGCTTTGGTGGTGATCTACGAAGGGGGAACTTTACCTTTGTCCTTTTAACCTTTGCCTCTTCAAAACCCCAGGTCATCGGGGATGTCTCCCCTGGGCTTTACCTCCCTAAAAAGAAAGAACCATCCCATCGAAGTGACATTGGGTTGGATAGGTTCTTGTTACGCCAGTTTGGACCTCCATCTTATAGCCTTTTGACCTAGCTACAAACTGTGCGATAACAACTCACCCAATAGGTCACCATGACAACCCTCTCATATCTAAACTCGACAAGTTGCATAGGTTTTTTGAGCACTTGTTTAATTTGAAAAGGTAGTTTTGATGCACATGTTTAGGTGGATCTTGTATCAAATGTGATTTTACTTGGCATGATACATTTGACTTGAGACCCTTGGTGGGTGCATTCATCTTGTCTTTGTGGGACCTTGCTGATGGATGATTTGTAGGATCAAGCCTAGCTTGGGCCTTCGTTGCGGTAGTAAGCCCACATGTTGGATGTCGTGAACCACTCCTTTGGAGCATCCAGAAGACAAACTTTTCCTTTGGAGGCATGAAGAGACACCATGAAGAATGAAACTTATCCCTTCTTTGCCCAACTTTTGACCTTGGAAGGTCAAAACGTCTCCCTCTAAGGCTTGGCGTCATGATTTGGGTCTAGGGTTTGATGATGGTGGTGATGACTTTATGGATATTGGCATGCTTGATAGAGAGAAGACCCTAGCGCATGAAGAGATGGCCTTTGGAGGCCCAACTTCTTCCTCTCCAAGCTCAACGATTTACTAAAAGTGCCAAAATGTCACTCTAGAGAGGCTTAACGTCATCTTTAGGGATTTAATTTGTGTAAAATTTCAATTATTGTTGTAAATGGGAAAAACTAAGGTGGTCAACCTTCATGTTTTGTGGTTTACCCTAATACTATGTGGAGGTATTGTATAAAAAGAGACCAAGATCATTTTCATTTTATCATAACTCTCTCACTTGAGAAGAGCTACTTGGCTGAGATTTTCACCCCTCTTGGGAAAATTACATCTCTCTCTTTGATTATATTTGGATGCTTAATACTTGTGTTTTGGAGCTAAGTGGTGCACTATCTCTTGGATGCTTATCTTTTTCTATGGTGATGAAATTATCTTGGTAGATGAGGGTTTATCTTGCATATCTCTTGGAATTGGTAAGGAATTTCTGCATATTATTGGTCTTTCTTTCTTATTTCGAGATTGTTCTTGGCTAAAACCCTTGGAGGAGTATAATGGCATACACCCTCCACCAAGTTTATCATTGTTGCTAATTGAATAAGGTTTTGCAAAGGTTGCTAGGAAGAGTAAAATGGCTTACACCCTCCTAGATTTACCTTGTTAGATTTACTTGCTCTATAAAGTAAAAGGGCTTACACCCATAGAGAAGTAGTAGACCTAACGTTATACAAGAAGACTCCATAACCCATTGACAAGGCACTAATCTAAATTTTCATTCAAGAAATAAAATCTTTTGCAGTGGTACATGTGATTTTGAGAGATATTGATTTGTTTCAAGTTGGAATCTTTTCTTAGTATCACAAGCTGAATCTAGGTTAGCCTAGTATTTATTTGGTTATAATCAATTAAAAGCTACAACCATTAGGGTTGCAACAAAACTCACTCAAATTATTTATTTTACTTAATATTCCACCATTGAAATTTGTTTGCAAACCACTATAATTAATCTACTCATCATTGACTATTTTTGGGGTGGTTTACTTGTTGTTTTTGGTGGTTGGATTTTGTTTCTGTAGAAATTTTTTTATACAACCATTTGGATGTCATAATAACTTGTTGATAACATCATTTAACAACCTTCTATTGTCACTAAAGTCTTTTTCTATTTCACTAAAGTTAAACTAGTAGTTTCTAGCTTAGCCTATTGCCTTATTTACTTGTCTTTTGCTGATATTATTTGCAGCTATTGTTATCATTTAATCTTTGATATATATTTTTGTTTACTTCTGCAATTCAAGACAACAAGCTTCACTTGCTTGTCCCTTTGATTTTTTTGCTTGTATCTCGATCGTTTATCTTGTTATGGGTAGGTGTAACACTTTTTTGTAGGTACACTATACTTTGGCAACCTACCCTTATCGACAAGACTCTTATCCAAGCCCTTTTTCACTTCCTAGCTCAACCTATAGGGGTTTCACTTTCCATCTCAATCCCCCTAGGGTCATAGGGATTCCCTCCTCGTGGTGATTTTCATCGTCACTAATGTTGGGTATGTGGTATATTCTTTGCACGACTAGGCTTAGTATGTGCTATGTTGCATCGAGAGATATCGCCCATGCATGGGGGGTTCGAGGGCAGCGCCCCTGAGAATTTTTTTTTCCTGGGGAAACATGTCACATTTTTTCCTTGTTTTTTGTGTCGCCTCGATTTACATGTCCATTGTCAAGAGATTTTTCAGCACATGGTTTTTGCCGATGGTTTTCTATTTCCGGTTAAGAAATTAAGGTTGTTGACTAATCTAGGTCACTGGGTTAGGGTTTTGGATGTCGTTGGCTCCTTTATGTATATTGTATTGTAAACAATGTATCACTATGAATGAATATAAAATATGTTGGTTTTCCCGATTTGGGTTTCCAAGGGAAATATCTCTGTGTAATGTGTGTATTTTCCATTGTATCTTTTCTGTTCTTTTATTGAAAACATGTTTGCAGTAAAATATTGTACAAGGTTAAAATCTACATTTGGTATTAGAGCTTTGTTGGCTTAAGGGGGACGCCTTTGTGGTCAAGGGTTTGGCTTGGGACTGTGATAAGCCTTGTTACAGTGGGGGATTTTTGGTATTGATTTTTCAGGTGAAAAGAAATGGCGAGCAATTCGAAAATGGAAATCGAGAAGTTTAATGGGAAAAGTTTTGAGTTGTGGAAGCTCAAGATGGAAGATCTGTTGGTGGACATAGATCAGTGGATCATGGTGGATCCAAGTACTGCACCTATAGGAACTTCAACAGATGACTGGAAAAAGTCGGATCAGAAGGTGAAGAGCACAATTCGACTGTGTCTCTCAGATTCAGTATTATTGAATGTCTCATAGGAAGCTACAACAAAGGATTTATGGGATAAGTTGGGGAAGTTATATCAGTCCAAGTCCCTAGTAAATAACCTATTCTTGAGAAAGAAGTTGTATAACCCGAGGATGAGAGATGGAGACTTGGTGGCAGAGCATTTGAACACCTTCAATATTGTGGTAAGCTAGTTAGTATCCGTTGAGATTAAAATTTCAGATGAAGATAAGTGTATAAGTTTACTGTGCTCTTTACCAGACTCGTGGGATAGTCTGGTTGTGGCCATAGGTAGTAATACAACTGCCTTGAAGTTTGATGAAGTGGTCTCATCCTTGTTGTTGGAGGATATGAGACAGAAGAACATGGAATGATAGAGAACATATGCATTATTTGCAAGAGAACGCTCCTAGGAAAGAAATAGATCTAAGTCCTCAAGTGGGAGATCTAAGTCTAAGGCTAGATATAAATCTCCCGGGAAGTTTATAAAGGTATGTTGGAGATGTGGAAAAGAAGGGCACTACAAGAAGTACTGTAGATCCAAAGTTTAGAAACATAAGGGGTATAAGGAAGCTCCTTCTACAAAAGAAAAGACCTCCAAAGAAGAAGGAGGGGATGTGTACTTGGCTTCTTCAAGCACACATGCAGATCATGAGGCATGGTTGGTTGACTCAGGTGCATCCTTTCATATGACTCCCCATAGGGAGTGGTTCTATGAATATGAAAGGTATTATGGCGGTAATGTTTTCCTAGGTGATGACTCGACAACCAAAATCATAGGACGAGGAAAAGTCAAGTTGAGGTTCATACGCTGAAGGATTAGAACACTACCCAGTGTTCTTCACATCCAAAGATTGGCCAGAAATTTGATTTATGTAAGTAAAATGGACGATGCAGGGGTAAAAACAATATTGGAAAAGGAAACCTGCAGGATGGTTCAAGGAGCAATGGTGTTGCTGAAGAGAGTTCGGTTTGGAACTCTGTATAAGCTGCAAGGAAGCACTATTAGTGATGGGTGTAATAGTTCCATTTTCCCTGATATTAGAGTTGAAGAAGAAAGAACTCCTACAGTTTCTGGAGAAAAGGTTATGATGTGACATCAAAGGCTAGGGCATATTGGAGAGAAGGGTCTTCGACTACTACACGATAAAGGTATGGTTGAAGGTATGTCTAACTGCTCTCTGGATTTTGATTTTTGTGAACATTGTGTATATGAGAAGTAGAATTGGGTAAGATTTCTCTCTGGTGCAACGAGGGTTGAAGGAATTTTACAACTATTTCACAATGATGTGTTTGGACCTGTGTCGGTTCCATCATTGGGAAAATCTGTGTACTCTATCTCATATATAGATGACTGCTCAAGGAATACTTGGATATATTTCCTTAGGAATAAATCTGAAGTCTTTGGCAGGTTTAAAGAGTATAAGGCTCTTATTAAGAATCAAACAGAGAAAATAATTAAGGTGTTGAGGACAGATAATGGCGGAGNACATTGTGTATATGAGAAGTAGAATTGGGTAAGATTTCTCTCTGGTGCAACGAGGGTTGAAGGAATTTTACAACTATTTCACAATGATGTGTTTGGACCTGTGTCGGTTCCATCATTGGGAAAATCTGTGTACTCTATCTCATTTATAGATGACTGCTCAAGGAATACTTGGATATATTTCCTTAGGAATAAATCTGAAGTCTTTGGCAGGTTTAAAGAGTATAAGGCTCTTATTAAGAATCAAACAGAGAAAATAATTAAGGTGTTGAGGACAGATAATGGCGGAGAGTTTTGCGGGAATGAATTTGAAGAATTCTGTAAGAAGTGTGGTAAAGCAAGGCAAAATACTACTCCATATACACCTCAACAGAATGGAGTTGCAAAAAGGATGAACATGACGTTGATGGAAAAAGCAAGGTGCATGCTCAGTGGTGTCAGGTTAGGTAAAGAATTATGGGCAGAGGCAGTGGGTATTGCATGTTACCTGGTCAACAGATCACCCTCATCAGCGTTGGATGACAAGACTCCACAAAAGGTATGGACTGGTAAGAAACCTTCTCTCACACATCTCAAGGTATTTGACTATGAGGCCTATGTTCATGTTCTAAAGGAAAACACGAGTAAGATATATAAGAAGGCTGAAAAGTGTATCTTTATTGGGTATAAAGATGGTCTCAAAGGTTATAATCTTTGGAAACCAAAAACTAAGAAGGTAGTGTATAACCGAGATGTCATATTTAGAGAAATGAAGGATGTTGTTAAACATGAAGTCCTACCAAGTAAGGAAGAACCAGAGAAAATAGAGTTTGATTTAAAGTATGATGAATCAGACTCTACATAAGAACAAGAATCAGAAGAAGAAGAAGATCCTCATACTCCAGTATTGAGGAGATCAGTTCGAGAAAGAAGGCTACTGGAAAGGTATACTCCATATGATTGCCATTCAAATTTTACTTTGTGTATTACTAATGATGATCCTAGAAATTTCAAGGAGGCTGTGGATTCAAAGGATGGAAAGCTCTAGAAAAAGGCCATAGATGAAGAAATGGCAGCCTTGGATAAGAATGAGGCTTGGGATCTAGTGGATTTGTTGACTGGAAGAAAGCCCATTGGCAGCAAATGGGTATTTAGAAAGAAGCTGAATGCAGAAGGAAAAGTGGAGAAATACAAAGCTCGGGTAGTGAAAAAGTCCCTGTATGGTTTAAAACAATCACCAAGGATGTGGTATCAAAAATTTGATACTTATATGCTGGGACTTGGCTTCACAAGAAGCAAAGAAGATCATTGTGTGTATTTTAAATTAATCGGTGATCATTTGATTTATTTGGTCTTGTACGTGGATGACATGTTGTTGATAGGAAATAACAAGGAGATTATCCAGGATGTGAAAACTCAGTACTCGTCTAAATTTGACATGAAGGATCTCGGTGCTTCAAATTTCATTTTGGGCATGGAAATTAAAAGAGATCGGAAAAAGAGGAAACTCTGGTTAAATCAGAGAAAATATGTCGAGACAATATTGCAGAGGTTTAATATGCAAGAATGTAAACCAGTCAAGGTCCCTATTCCCGTTGGTGTAAAGTTAACTGCGGATCAATGTCCCAAGACACAGGAAGAGGAGGAGGACATGTCTCGTGTTCCATATGCGAGTGCAGTTGGCAGTTTGATGTATGCAATGTTATGTGCTAGACCAGACATTGCACATGCAGTGGGAGTTTTGAGCAAGTATATGTCAAAACCGAGGAAGGAGCATTAGACAACAATTAAAAGGGTTTTCAAGTATTTTTGTGGCATCGCTAGCTATGGATTGTGCTACTAAGGAAGGCCAGGATTGGACAGAGTGTTAGATATACATGGCTTTGTGGATGCAGACTAGGATGGAGATCTGGATCATAGGATATCTATAAGCGGGTATGCGTTTAACCTATTTGGAGGAGCAATCAGTTGGATGAGTAAAAGACAGGTTGTAGTGGCACTTTCAACTACATAAGCATGTTACATGGCATCCACTCATGCAAGTAAGGAAGCAATATGGTTACAAAGATTGTGTCCAGGTATTGGGTTGGTACAACAAGCTGTAAGGATAGATTGTGACAGTTAGAATGCAATTTTTCTGGCGAAGAACCCGACTTATCATTCAAAGACAAAGCATATTGATATTCAATATCACTTTGTGAGAGACACGGTTGAAGAATAGAAAGTGTTGGTGATGAAAGTAGACACTTTGAAGAATTTTGCAAATTCATTAACAAAATTTGTGAGCACTGAGAAGTTCTCTTGGTGTAGAGGATCCATGGGCATTGTTGCCCTGGATTTTTGACTATGCAACCCTATAACCCCATGTATGCAAAGAAAACAACAAGTGGGAGAATGTTGAGTATGTGTTATATTCTTTGCATGACTAGGTTTAGTGTCTGCTACATTGCCCCAAGTGCGCAAGGGGGTTTGAGGGGGGGGCGCAGGCAGTGCCCCCGAGATTTATTTTTGCCTTGGGAAACGTTTCACATTTTTGCCTTGTTTTTCGTGTCACCTTGATTTACATGTCCATTGCTGGGAAGTTTTTCGGCACATGGTTTTTGCCGATATTTTTCTATTTTCAGTTAAGGAATTAGGGTTGTTGACTAATCCAAGTCATTGAGTTAGAGTTTTGGATGTCGTTGGCTCCTATATGTATATTGTATTGTAAACAATGTATCACTATGAATGAATACATAATATGTTGGTTTTATTGGTTTGGGGTTCCAGGCGAAAAATCTATGTAATGTGTGTATTTTCCATTGTATCTTTTCTGTTCTTTTTTTTGAAAATCTGTTTGCAGTAAAATATTGTACAAGGTTAAAATCTACAACTAAAGCGAGGGGAGTAACTATCTAAGGTGACAATGGGTAGTTACTCCCATAGTCATCGCACATTTGTGGATTGGGTCAAGCTTTGCCCAACCTACAATCTGTGTGTTAACACATCCAACTGTGAAAATCCCTTAACAAACCACATGTAGTAGCTACACATCCCAAAGAATCCCCACAACTATTTAAGGGACCTAGGAGTGGGCCAATCCAATATGGCATGGATCTTCTTCTAATATATCTGTACACCTTGCGCACTAATCACATGGCCCAAGTAAAGAATATTTGTCATACTAAAATCACACTTGGATGCCTTGGCATGCAATGACTTCTCTCCCATAATGCCCAATATCTCATCCAAATGCCTCAAATGGCCCTCCCATGTCCTACTGTAAATTAGAAGATCATTAAAGAATACCAATAAGAACTTCCTCAACTACTTGTTGAAGATGTGATTCATGCACGACTGAAAAGTGGCCAGGGAGTTGGTCAATCCAAATGACATGACCAAAAACTTGTAATTCCCATAATGACACCTGAAAGCAGTTTTGTGAACATCCCACTCTATGGCCCTGATCTGATGGTAGCCTAAGCAAAGATCAATCTTCGAAAAGTACACTACCCCTTGAAACTCATCTAACAACTCGTTGATCTTGGGAATTTGGTACCTATTTTTAATTGTCTTCTTATTCAAGACTTGATAATCAATGCACATCCTCATAATACCATCCTTCTTCTTGAACAAAACCATTGATGAAGTAAATGGTCTAGAACTAGGCCTAATATGTCCCATCTCCATCAATTCCTTAATTTCCATTTCTATCTCATCCTTAAACTTCTTTGGGTGCTTTTATGTAGTGGTAATCACGTGTTTTCCCCCCTCCTCTAGCTCAATGGTGTGCTCAAGTCCCCTGTTTGGAGGTATCCCTACTGGAATCTCCCCCAAAACTCGGTCATGTTTGCTCAACAACGTCTATATGTCTACATGATATTGTTGGTTGTTGTCTGAAGGTTTCTAAGTAGTGATCAAACACTCTACTGCACAAGCTACATCTCCATGCATGAATATACCCTCCACCTGCTTGGATGAGACAATCCTAGGAGCACCACCGGACATGCCCCTCAAAACCACCTTCCTACCATCTACTACCCTGAACTCTAGCTCCATGGCTTGGTAGTCAACAATTTTTTTTCCCAAGGAAACAAGCCATTGAACACCCAATATGATTTTAGTATATGGAAACTTAACTACATAGAAGTCATCGGTCATTGTGTAGTTACCCAATGCTACATCCAAATGCAAAATCTTCTTTGTGCATGGCATATTGGGTCACCAACTGCCACTACATCAAATCCCTCAAAATCAATTGTACGAATGCACCTCCTAGCCACCAAGGTTGCATCAATGAAGTTGTGGGTTGCCCCACCACCAATCAACGTTGTGACGCATTATCCTTGTAATACCCCACGGACCCTGAAGGTGTGAAATCAAGGAACCCTTGATAGAGTGGCAATAGCCTCACTCTTGAACTCCTCACGTGGTTGCTCATCAAATGGATTGTCATGCTCATTGTCATGTGCCTTATATGCCTCCTCCTCTCCATTACTATCTGAAAGTACCTCTATATATTTTATAGCCCTAAAATTCCCTACCTATGCATACATGGCATTGGCCTTTCCTTGCACAATTTTCCAAATTACTGTTGAGGAACTCTCTTTAAAAAACCATTTTTTGGAGCATGTATGTGCCCTTCTGCACTACTGCCCGCATACATACGCTAGTTGCATACTAGACAGCTCGTGTACATACACTAGTTGCATACTAGACAACTCGTGTACATACACTAGTTGCATACTAAACAACCCGCGTTTACCTCCAAAAGTTGAAGAAAATAAAAAGTTGCAAGGAATTCAGCGGAGTTAACGGGCTATTGGAGGTTTCCTAACCAATTCACCCACTATATCCTGTCCCCAAACCGAATAATTATCCTTTTGTCATATAAAATGAGGTCTTGGGGTCCCATTCTAAGATCAAGGATTATAAAAAAGAAACTCTGCCAAAATCCCTTTCCCTCCTTGCCCAAGTTTTTACAGCCCTTTTTTAGATGTGGCCTCAACATTCCCCCTCCATCCCTCTTCATATACAATCCCTTACTTACTTCCCAATAAGACCAGTTGATTGTGAGAGGTATTACGGGAATGATGCACTTGGATTAGCAATAAGAGGAACCCATACCAGGTTCGCGAAGCGTTTGCCAACGATAAGGTTGTAACTATTTTTAATCTTTACTTCTGAATAAAAGAATCTTGTTTCTATCCCAAATATTGTGTTTTTATTCCTATTTGATTAATGCATTCACATTTGTATCTCAACCCTAACCCTGATAAGTAGAGATAGAATATCTTGTAGCTTTGTTGTTTAAATTGTTTGTAGTTTAGCTTTGGGAGGAGACCAACAGTCCAAGAAACTACAAAGGAGGATGAGGTCTACACTAACCAAAGGGATCTAAGGTACACTCTCTTTTCCTTCTCTTATCTTTTAAGGTCAACTTGTTTGGGGTAGTTTAGAAATAGGATTGTCTTTTAAGGGATATTAATGCTTTGCCTATAATCTGACCCAGTATAATAATAGGGAGATTTTCCCTGCTAGCAGAATCGACAACTCCACTGGGGATTCTCTCTAGGGTCTTAGTGGGAGATTTTGGTTTGATTTGATTTTTTCAGTTTCTTTTTGAGTTTTCCAAGTTTACTGAGTCAGTTAGGGTCTCTGGTCACCTTCTAGGTGCCTACTAGCCTTCCTTGCCCAGTTGTCTGTCCAAACCTTTTTTCTTGTTGAAAATTTACAGAGGTGTATGCGCCATGTTCTCTATACAACATGCGTACATATGCAGTCTGCATTATACACAGCCCGCATACATACACATGCTAGTTGTGCATAACACGTGTCTCTGTGGTTTTGGAGAATTTTTTTAACATATTTTCCTTTTCTTTCAAGAAACTTGTGGTTCCCAGGTCTTCCTGAGTTCCAGAATCTCCTGTTGTTTGGGGTTTAGACAGTTTGCAGGCTCAGATTGTTTATGAAACAACAAAAAGAAATCCTCTTGTCTCTCTGTGTTTCCAAGCATTTTTGGCTTATTTTTAGCTTGATTTTGAAGAAAAAAGAGTTGCATTTTTTTTAGCATCTTTTTGTTAAATTTTCTTTTATTGGAAGAAAATAAAAATAAAAACCTAGTTTTTTAGGTCTCTTTCTTTCTTTACATTGTTATTTGAAAAAGAAAAATAAATTAACATAGTGTTGTGTTTTCTTCTCATCTTGAAAGCATTTCAAAATAAAAAATAAGAAAAAAAATCTGTTCATTTTCTCTTTTGTTTTACTTGAAAGTTGCATTGTGCATTTTGCATTGAAAGGAGAAAAGATTGCATCTTTAGGTTTGAAGGATTGTTTATTCTTTTTCATTTGTAGAATTAGTGTAAAGTTTTATTTTCTAGTGTTCTTATAAGTTTCATTTTTACAAGAGTCTTAAACAACATCAATTGCACTTCCATTCCTTGAGTAATAAAAGCCCCTAAAATGA
>SNQJ01S0035246.1:55078-86911 GCA_010110895.2 Picea sitchensis
TCTAAGTCATGCAAATAAGATGTAGTGGATGATGGTAAGACTTTTAGGCATGGGGTTCATGACATACAAGGGTTCGTATTATCTCATTTATTGGTGCCTTCGTAGAGGGTGTGTTGCACCTTCGTTTTCAATGCATCCTTTTTCCAAGCCCATTTATTGCCATTAATTAATTAAATTATTTTCAGGTTGAAACCAAAGTGGGACTTCTACCTAATCATGAAAAACATTTCCCACCTTGACTCTATCTTGGCCACACTATGGTTCCCCAAGTTGAAGACAATGTGTGGGACTTCTACCTAAGCATGAAAAAAATTGGCCACACACACTCTACCTTGGTTGGAATTTTGATTGTTATTTTTCACGGGTCCCATTAGTTTCTTATGAGAGACATCCATTGTCCTCGGGATCCCTGAGCGATCATCTAGAAGGTTTATGATTGGATTTTATCTTTTTCCATCTACAAGCCTCTGGGCCTTCAACCCCTTCTTCCCATGAAATGAGGTACAATCCCTTCTTGGGTCAGTACACTCGAAAATCCCAAAAGATGAAGAGATAAAAATGATGAAGTGTGGAAAGTGATAAGTATGATCAAGCATGGTACGATGACTCATCAAGGAGACCTCCCGGTAGTAAACCTTTCCCCAAGGGTGACCACTTTCTGGTGCACAATGTCAACCACCAAGGTGAAACAGGGCAAAGAGCATAATTTCCAAGTAGATGTTCTATAATAAAAAGTAGCTTTAAATGCAACATATTAAATGCCTCAAGTATTAAAGTGACACTTACCACAATACCTAACTTGTACCTCATGGAGAAAGACCCATTGTCTTCTGAAAACAGGTTGATGTGGTGAATGCCATCATGATGAATCAGAGAAGTATCGTGGTGAAGCAGTTCTCCATCTGTGTAAGTTGACATCACAGGTCAATCCATCCCTCGACACTCCATGTCTACAACCCAAGGGCAGCAAGACTTTGTCTCCTTAGTTGTCCCTAGAGATAGGGGATAACATCTGGCTCCTACTTGGGAACATGTACTCGTCGTAGAGTGCATGAGAACCTCAACATCTCCTGGTTAGACCTGTGCCTACACTAAAACAACAAACTGTAAAATCTAGGGTGGCTTACTCACCCTTCACTCATATAACAGAATCCAAAATTTCAAAAATGATAACTAATCTAGAAAAGAAAATTTTTGCATCTTTTCCATATAATACGATGGAAGCAAAAGATGTAAGTAGAGCAAGATGAAAATAAAAAATTAAATGCAACTAAACTATCATGAGAAATCAAGATGAAAATGCAAGAAAGCAAGATGACCTACCTACTTACCTGGGGCCCATGGCCCATGGTGATCAAATGTTGTGGATGTCAGGTGAAATTGTACAACCAATGTAACCAGTTCATCATCTCATCAAGGTATCTCCCCCTGTGCTTAATTATTTAATACAACAAAGATAATTCAAGCACATAATAATCATGAGCATAAATAGACATATAATCATGAAATGAAATGAAACTCATGGAGATGGGTGGGAGGGAGGAAATCTTGTTGGAAAGAGAAGCCACAAACCTGATCATCTTGGAAATATTGCTTGAAAGAATAGCCACAAGCCCAATCAATCCATCTCTGAAGACGGATGTGATGTATAGACAATGGCGTGTATTCATCTTCACTTAAAATATCATCGCTCCCTAAATGTTGAGAGGAGATAAGAGATCTCCAGAAAACTTGATGATTTCCTAGAGAGGAGGAAATGAGGTAAGGGACGACCTCAGGTCTAGAGAAAAACTTTTTTCCCTCACTTAGAATATGTTGCTTCTTTATCTGCAAATCCTTGCCAAAAATCCCAAGATGAAAATACTTATGTTTGGTAGCGTGAGCTTCAAACTTCTCTAGGCTGGCCACGACCTGGTATCCATCAAAATCTAAGGAAGATGGTGGTTGGAAATCTTCATAGAACAAATTCGAGTCACCAAAAGGATATTCATCACAACCCTCAAGGGATGGCTAAGAATCATCATGAATATATTGCGACAAGTCATCCTCAAATGAATGGAATAATTTTGTGACCATATCATCATCAGGATGCCACAAATATGAATTATATGCATGTCGAGACCAGTTCTTTGAAGATGACAACTCAACCCCTTTTGTATGAGAACCACCATCAATGTCGTAAACAATAATTCTATCAAAAATGAAGCAACTCTCATGCCATCTATGTCTCCCAACCTGTATGAAATCATCAATGTGTTGATCAACTGTGTCTAAGAGAATCCCCATGAAAACATTTGCATCTTTTGGACTAATCACTTCTTCATCTGTGTGTGTAGGAGGAAAACGAGGCTGAAAAAATTCATCTTCATCAGGTAGGATCATGGACATTGATGTCTCATCTAGGTCTTCATCATCGAGATCTTATTGAGGACTTTCTTCATGGGTGTGTTCTTCAAGCGCTTTGTTTGCAGGTGGTGGGTGATACTCTTCCTCAATTTCACATTCTTCAATTGTCGTATTTCCATCCATTGGAAAACCTTCTTTGTAAAGGGAATATTTGAGCTCTTGGAAAGTAGCCTACAAATCCTGAGTAGCTAGGCCTTAATACCTGAGAAACTCTTCAACATTTTTTGTAGGGGACCGGATACTTTTCGGATCACACGAGTTTGCAAGCCACTTTTGACTTGATTCCAGAGAAGATACACAAATTTTCAATAGTACATCTTCATGCAATACAATTATACTTGAAGCATACCTCATATAATTCACAACATGAGTGACTGCTAGAGTTGGGTCACCACTGAATTTGGGGAAACTTTCCCTCCACAACGTAGGGCAATAATTTGGATATCCATGGCTATTATGAACATCAATAGAAGGGTATACCTTATGGAACACCCATGGTAAATCTTGTGATGCCATGGTTCCATTATCTCGGATGTTGCTTCAATGGAGTCGCCAGATGAACTTAGTGTTCATAAAAAATGGAGAGGGTATATTCCCTTAAAGGAGTCACAAGGCAAGCTAGGGGTAAGGCTTTGGGATCAAATCTTGCCAAAGTGTCATTAGGGCATGAAAGAGGATTCAAAATCCTCCCCGACAATGATGTCAAAATGTTATCGCACAGATTGTAGGTTGGGAAAAGCCCAACCCAATCTAGAAATGTGAGACAACTATGGGAGTAACTACCCACTGTCACCTTAGATAGATACTCCCCTCACTTTAGTGACGATGAAAATCACCACAAGGGGGGAATCACGATGACCTTAGGGGGATTGATATGGAAAGTGAAACCCCTATAGGTCGATTTAGGAAGTGGAAAAGGGCCTGGATAAGAGTCTTATTGATAACGGTAGGTTGCCAAAGTATAGTGTATCTGCAAAAGAGTGTTACACCTGCCTGGAACGAGAAAAATGATCAAG
Source organism: Picea sitchensis (assembly GCA_010110895.2). Taxonomy (NCBI): domain Eukaryota; kingdom Viridiplantae; phylum Streptophyta; class Pinopsida; order Pinales; family Pinaceae; genus Picea; species Picea sitchensis. Next base: position 58,501 of record SNQJ01S0035246.1, read on the forward strand.
ATACAAGCTCAAAAATCAAAGGGACAAGCAAGTGAAGCTTTTTTTCCTGAATTGTAGCAGTAAACAAAAATATATATTAGCAATTAAATGATAACAATCGCTGCAAATAATATCACCAAAAGTCAAGTAAATGATGCAAGAGGCTAAGCTAGCAATTACTAAGTTAACTTTAGTGAAATAGTACTAGACTTTAGTGACAATAGAAGGTTGTTAAATGATGTTATCAACAAGTTATTATGACATCCAAATGGCTGTAGAAAACTTTTGCTACAACAACAAAATCCAACCACCAAAATCTACAAGTAAACCACCCAAAAGATAGTCAATGATGAGTAGATTAATTATAGTGGTTTGCAAGCAAATTTCAATGGTGGAATATTAAGTAAAAGAAAGAATTTGAATGAGTTTTTCTACAATCCTAATGGTTGTATCTTTTAATTGATTATAACCAGAGAACTACTAGGCCAACCTAGACACCTTAGTGGCTCAAGGAGGCTAGTGACACTAAGAAAATATTCCAACTTGAAACAAATAAATATCTCTCAAAATCACGTGTACCAATGCAGATGATTTTATTTCTCAAATGAAAATTTAGATTAGTGCCTTGTCAATGTGTTATGGAGTCTTCTTGTATAAAGTTAGGTCTACTACTTCTCTAGGGGTTTAAGCCCTTTTACTTCCTAGATCAATTAAATCTAACAAGATAAATCTAGGAGGGTGTAAGTCCTTTTACTCCTCCTAGAAACCTTTGCAAAAGCTTATTCAATTAGCAACAATGATAAACTTAGTGGAGGGTGTATGTCCTTATACTCCTCCAAGGGTTTTAGCCAAAAACAATCTTGAAACAAGAAAGAAAGACCAATAATATGCATAAATTCCTTAACAATTCCAAGAGATATGCAAGATAAACCCTTATCTACCAAGATAATTTCATCATCATAGAAAAAGATAAGCACCACTTAGCTCCTTAAGACAAGTATTAAGCATCCAAATAGCATCAAAGAGAGAGACATGTAAGTTTCCCAAGAGGGGCGAAAATTTCATCCAAGTAGCTCTTCTCAAGTGAGAGAGTTATGATAAAATGAAAATGATCTTGGTCTCTTTTTATAGAAGACCTCAACAGAATGTTTGTCCACATAATATTAGGGTAAACCACAAAACAAGGAGGTCAACCCCTGATCTAAAATTGAAGAAGACTTGAAATACTTGAAATACTTGAAATTATTTGCAAGTAAATGTTATGTGTTTAAGGCAAAAGGATCAGTTTACAACACATAGATTAAAGGATTACTTATGTAAAATACTCATAGACAACAGCATAATCAATGAACATAAGCACATAAACACAACAATTTGATAAAGGAGTTCACCCCTCTCTTGGGCTACATCTCCTGGTCCAGCTTCCAATGGATCATTATTATTAATTTCTCAAAGTGCTCAAAAACATGTCTTACAATGCTCAAACTGACAAATCGACTGCTCCAATGGCTTCAGAGCATCCAAAAACTCCTGTCTGGGCTCTTTCGGCACCTCAATCGGTCGAAAAACGAAGAAGTTAGGCCTCCTGGAAGTCTCCCTCTTCAAGCTTGTTGTCTCTGCATCTACAAAATGCACCCTTGTTGTTTGAACCTGGCTCACATGCAATTTAAATCATGAAAACCCAGCAACGGGCGCAACCGTAGGACGGTTAAGGGCGCGCCAGCCCCTAACCGCCTAAGCACCTGGGCGTATGGGTCATAGAACCGCACGCTAAAATAAATGGGGCTCCGTCCATATAACCGTTGGAACCATATTACAACTGTTGGAACCATATTACAACCGTTGAAACCATATTACAAAATGCGCACGCGCCAATGTATATACCCGTGGTCACATACATATGAAAAGCGTGCGACCAAGGGCTGGGCTAGGCCCGGCCCGGTCACGGCCCCAACTATACCAACAAACGGCTTTAAATATAACCCAAAACATATATATATCAAGGTATGAGCGGTAGCTCGATTGGTTATCGGAGTTTGTATAAGTGTTTGTGCGGTGGGGAGGTCCGGGGGTCGAACCCCACGGACTCCATACATTTTACAAACAACAATAATAACCACTACCCAAACAACGAGTGACACGTCGTGCCCACGGATTGGGCCACATGTCCTCATACCATTTGCCACCAAAGGACACATGTCACTTCCTGATTCGACAACTGTCAACCAACCAGATGTTGCCACGTCATCCGTATGGTATGTACGGTCCTGCCACGTTAGACTGTACAGACTGTACAGTCAGCACCAAAATTTTTGCCTGTTTCACTTGACGAACATAACGCGATATCTTCTCCATACGGATCCCGTTTGACAAAGTAAATATACCACCGGAATCAGGAAGACGACACGGACGCAATGGCACTGGTTTCGTCGCATTCCGAGCACTTTGAAATTTTGAGCAAAATTTGATCCCCTGATCACACCTCCCCATTGGGAAGCTTTTGGACCTCCAAAAGACTATTTTCAGTCTATGTGAAGATGCATTGGGAAGCTTTGGACCCTCCAAAAGACTATTTTCAGTCTATGTGAAGATGAGGGTAAAGTTCTCAAATTCTTCCAATTTCAATCCACTTGGCCTTGCTTGGATCTGTCCCTTTAAGACCAACTCTCAAATACTCCACATTTCCTCATTTTGAAGTTCGGCATCCTCCCTGTCAAGGATGGTGTCTGCAGTTCTGTTAGATATTCTGGAGAAAAATCATCTATGGAAGGGAATCTTGAACATGCTCTCCTTGATCATCAATCAATGGAGGCCCATACAACTTCAAATTTCTAACATTTTCAACAACTGTAATACATCTGCATATAGGAGGTAAATCTAAACGAAAAGCATTGTTACCAATCTTGTCGACAATCTTGAAAATTCATACCGAATTGGTTTCAACTTTACCTTCTCCTTTAAGCCTCTCCCTTTGCTGATGTAAAGCCAAACTTCAATTCCAACTTGGAAACTGTGGATCAACATTGACAGTTTACTGCGTCTCATTCTTGTACTTGTCTTGACTCTTTCCAACTGCTCTTGTACCACTTGATGTATCGGGACTGAATTTGTTCAATGAACTCTTTGCCCTATCAATGTCATATTGACCATCAGATTACAAATATCTTTCCCAAAGATAAAATCTAAAGGCAACTTGGGCAAATAGCCAAACATGCTTCAAATGGAAACGTTTGAATCGAAGAGTGCTTAGCTCGATTGTGTGCATGCTGAATGTAGTGTAAATGTTCATCCCAAAGTTTAGGATGCTTCTTGCTGCAATAAGTACGAAGAAGATGCACCATTGTAAGATTTACCACCTCTGTCTGACCATCTGTTTGCAGATGAAAAAACTGTGCTCTTTTTAAGTTTAGTGTCCATGAGTGCCTATAACCGACCAAAACTTCCAACAAATCGAGAATCCTGATCAGAAATTATGGACTTAGGTAATCCAAAATGTACCCAAAAAATTCTGAAAGAACATTTGTACCATTTATTCAGCTGTAACCTGCTTAGTACAAGGCACCAAAATACACATTTTTCTAAAAAGATCAAACTATACCAAAGATAATCATGACTCGTCCTGACATAGTACAAACCACCAACAAAATCCATGGAAATACTTTCCTGTAATAGTTGAGAAGGAACTGAAGTGGAGGTACAAACCCAACTCTTGATTGCTAGGTTTACTTGTAGCACATAACGAACATCCTCGAACATATCGCGAAACACTTTCATTCATCTTAGGCTAGTAGCAGTATCTGTAAATTAGCCACTGTCTTGCCCAGCAGCACAAATGACTGTTAGTAAGAGAAGAATGCACTTCCCTATGATGTTGATTCTTTCCCCCTGTGGGAATACAACTTGCCAAGATGATACAAGAGATTATTATGCACTACAGATAATCTAATTTCAATATGGTTAGAGTGGCATAAAGTTTCGTACACTTCCTTAAATTCAGTATCTAAAGCATATTGCTCCACATAACTTCATGCATTATAGGACTCTTAAGAATAATCAAGCACTAATAGGCCTTGAAAGCATATCAACGACTTTGTTAAAAATTCCTTTCTTATACCCGACAACCAAATGAAACTCAAGGAAGAAAACCTATCCATCCTATGCCTAGCTGTCAGAGCTTGTCTCGTGGATTGTAAGTATTGCAAAGGTTGATGATCGGTGTGAATAATGGTTTCTTTTTCCCAACAAATAATGCTCCATTTTTAACACTTTGAACCAATGCATGCAATTCCCTCTTTATCATAAGTAGGATAATTAATCATTTACACCATTAAACGCCCTTTAATGGAAACAAATTAAAGTTTACCATAATCGGCTAAAACCGCTCCCATTGCATAAATTACTTGCACTGGCCTAGATTTCGTGTTGTTGTCTTAATTTAAGTAAGAACCGCTTGAACCTGACTTTTCTTTTCAGTATCAAAAGCCTGTTTCTTGCCTCCTATTGAAAAACTTTGTTTGACACTTCTGTTTCAGCAAGATGTAATGGAGCAAAGAATGGATGAAAAGTTAGCAATAAATTCTTTCCAATATTGGGCTATGTTTAAAAAACTTACTACTACATTGTTGGGTCTGACCATTCCAAAATAACTTTAACTTTAGAAGGATCAATTTTAATCTTCGGGCTTCACCAACAATATGGTCTAAGTAATAAGGAAGTTTTTCCAAATTCACATTTGGACAACTTCAAAACAAAATGTTCTTTCCTCAAAACATCCAAAACTTGTTTCACATGTAATATGCTCTCACTTAGATTTACTAAAGATCAAAATATCATCTAAGTAGATACAACACAATCATCCAAAAGGCCTTAAGACATCGCTCATAACTCTCATGAAAGTAGCAGTGCATTGCAAAGTCCAAAAGGCATTACCATCCATTCAAAAACAAACCTTTACGGTCTTTAAAAGTTGTCTTCCATGTGTCTCCCCAACAATCCTGATCTGATGATAAACACTACTTAAATCTAACTTAGTGAAATATTTGCATCTTTTAATTGATCAAGCAAATCATCAATTTTTGGAAGAGGATAACGATTTTTAACTCCAATTTTGTTCAAAGCCCTGAAAACACATCCGGGCCACGCACTCATCTTTCTTTGGAACCAATACAATTGGAGATCCACATGTTGAAGAACTTGGTACAATAACCTTTTTGTCTAACAACTCCTGAATTTGTTTTAATCTCAACATTTCCCATAACTGACATTCTATACATACCAATGTTTCCAGCGGACAATCTTGCTTGTAACTGAATTTCATGTTGATTCTTTTGGAGGCAACCTCTTAGGTTCTTTTAAACATGTCATCATACCGATTAACAACTTCAAATAGATTGATTTTAACTTTTGCATCACAACCTTGAAATGCTTCGCTCTCAACATCATTTTTAGGTTTGATCATTAAGAGAACAAAATTCTTACTAGCATTAACTAATCCCTTCATTTGGTTCTCGTGATTTTATGATTGATAAATTCATTCTTCTAGTGTGAGCTCTAATAATATAATTAACCCCATATTTAAAAATGATACTTATTCTCCTCACTATAGAAAATAGCTTCTATCATATAAATGTGGACTTCCCAACACAATACCATATATCCAACTAATCACATCGTTTCTACTCATCAACGAATTAGCAGCTTATAGCAAACCTGTTTACACTTCCTCGGTTAATTTTGTAACTTAGTGATTATCACATATCCAACCAAGAGGGTATGTATTAGGATGTGGAATTGTTTCAATTTTAATTTCTTGACAATGTCTTCAAATATGATTTTTGCTTGAGATCCAGTATCAAGTAAAGTGTCTATCTTAGTATGCCTTGAAACAACCCCTTATATGAAAAAGTTCAATTCTCGCTTTCTCCTTGTTGAGTTACATTGACATTGAAGTACTACTTGAAGAGCAGTACTCTGCAATAGAACCATTACCTTGGTAACTCCATGGATGACTTTCGCTTCATCAAATTCGAACTAACTCTAAGTCTTGTTGAATAAATGCACGCTTCTTTTGACTTTGTTATTAAGTTAAGCAAATTTTTGGGTCTTCTTTAGGATGAAGCTTCCAACAATGGTCTTCATCATGGCCATCTTTGAAAAATGTTTACATGAGATTCTATCTCCCTCTTTCTTCACAGCAGAATTCCTCCTCGCCATTGCCCTTAACCTTCTTCTTTCCCTTGTCTCCATGGCTGAATGTCTCTTGTTACCCTCATGAATAATGTTCCTTCCCCTTGCTTCCAAAATGAGTGGCCTGTATATCAAACTCTGGTCTAGACTGGAAGGATTAAACATGAGTATAGTATGTCTCAAATAACTATGTAACGACCAATATATCGGAGCAATGTTTCCTGAGAAGAAAAAATCAACTCCCAAAACCAAAGCTCTTTCTCCTAAATTCTCGAGTAAAGCTTTGCACATTCTCATTCTTGCATTTGTCTAAAATTTCACCATTCCATAGTTAAGCCTTTTGTTTATATGCCAATAGATAAAATTGTTTTTAATTACATAATGAAATCATTCCAAGAAAGCAAATTTTACCATGCTTTTTCATAACCTCCTGAGTCTTGGATTCTACCATATAAGCACCATCCAATCTTAACGGCTGTTGAATTTCTCTTGTTTCATCATCTTGATATTTTGTATTCTAGAATAGATTTCAATTTGATGTATCCAGTTATGTAACTTTTCAGCATTAACTTCCATTGTATATTGGCAATCAAATTTTATATCAAGCTTTGAATTGAAGGAATTTCATAAGGAGTTTTACCATGCCCTTTGGAGAATTCGGAAGATGTTTCGAATCGTAGAAGAAGAAGAAGAAGAAGAAGAAGATGATGGAGGAGAGGGTGGTGGAGAAGCACCATTCTCTCCATTTCCACCGAGCTCTTTGTCACCACTGCCTCCCCTATGCATTGAAGGGTTGGAGCCTTCACCCTCAAGGTACAATATATGTTCCTTCCATCAATATCTTCATCATCTCTCTCATCTCCATGATGTTCTCCAGATCTTCATTTTCTAAGTAGGAACACGCTCATGACTCTCTCAGACAGAGCCATGTCAGAATGTTCCTTTAAACTTTGTGTGAATGAATATGCTTCTCCTTGTCGGATGAGAACTTGGCTCCACAAGTTGACTTCCTCCTCTTGTGAGTTTCAACCTTGTGAGCACTGAACAAAACTTGCAAACAATCAAGTCTTCAAAACCAAAGTACTGATACCAACTTGATCTAAAATTGAAGAAGACATGAAATACTTGAAATTATTTTGTGTAAATGTTATGTGTTTAAGGCAAAGGATCAGTTTGCAAATACCATAGGATTAAAGGATTAATTATGTAAAATACTCATAGATACAAGATAATCGAACATAAGCATAAACATAAATAATTTGATAAAGGAGTTCACCTCTCAAAGGAGTTCACCCCTCTCTTAGTCCAGCTTCCAATGGATCATTATTATTAATTGCTCAAAGTGTCCAAAACATGTCTTATAAATGCTCAAAATCAGACAAACTAACTGCCTAATGTTCCTCAGAGCGCCTCCAAAACTCCTCACCGCCTCTTTTCATAATACCAATTCCAGAGAAAACGGCGAAGTTAGGGCCTCCGAAGTCTCCCTCTTCAAGCTTTTGTTGTTGTCTCGCATCTACAAATGTACCCTTTGTTGTTTGAATCGCCTACACGCTAATTTAAAGCGTGAAAACTCCAAAGACTGGCGCTAATCAGCCTAACGGCAGTAAAACTGTGGATTATTAGGCGCATGACTCCTTAAATCACTTCTGTGCACTGCTATGGGCCATAGAACCGCTACTAAAATAAATGGGGCTTCATTCCATAACTGCTGGAATCCATATTACAACTGCTGGAACTATATTACAACCAAGGAAACTATTATAAAACACGCTACAGGCCAATGTATATACCTGCGGTCACATACATATGAAAAGTTACATTTTCAAGGGTTGCTAACTACCTTGGCCGCAGCTCTAACTATACCAATACGCTTTAAATATAACCCAAAATATATATATATCAAGGTATGAGCGTTGGCCCGATTGGTTAAGTGTTTCTAGGGCAGGGAGGTCCGGTCGAACCCACTTTACCCATAATTTTACAAAACAAATACTAATAACTACTACCCAAACAACGAGGCATTACTGCATGCCCACGGATTGGGCAATGTGTCCTCATACCATTTGCCTTCAAAGGACACATGTCACTTCCTAATTCGACAGCTGCCAACCAACAAATGCTTGTTACTGCCATCCATACTTGCCCATTTTATTCCGCCACGCCGATCAGGGACCGTGACATAACAAGACTCAGTAAATTTTGCCTCATGACTAATGTAACGCTGAGTATCCTCTCCATAATGAGCTCCGCTTGACAAAGTGAATATACCACCGACCGTGAAGACGGACGAATGGCAATCGGTTTCATTTCTGGATTCCGAGCACTTTTAACTTTGAGCAAAAATTTGATCCTCTCGACACACTCTCCCATTGGGAAGCTTTTGGACCTCCAAAGACTATTTTCTAGTCCATGTGAAGATGAGGGTAAAGTTCTCAATTCTTCTAACCTCAATCCACTTGGCCTTTGCTTAGATTCGTCTCTTTAATACTAACTCGCAACATCTACATTTCCTCGTTGAAGTTCAGATCTCCTCAATAAGATGCATTCTCCGCAGTCATAGATATTCTAGAGAAAAATCATCTATGGAAGGAATATGAACATGCTCTCCTTGATCATCAATCAATGGAGGCTCATACAACTTCAAATTCTCAACATTAACAACCATGACACATATGCATATAGGGAGTAAAATCTAAACGAAAAGCATTGTTACCAATCTTGTCGACAACTTTGAAAGGACTATATCGAATTGGTTTTAACTTTTACCTTCTCCTTTAAGCCTCTCCTTGTCGAAGGGAAGCCAAACTTCATCTCCAACTGGAAACTGATCAACACGATGCTTGTCATGTCTCATTTTGTACTCGGCCTGACTCTTTTCCAACTACATTTTGCACCCACTTGATGTATCGAATCAATTTGTTCAATGAACTTCTCTCATTCTATCAATGTCATATTGACTATCAGACATCAATATCTTTCCCAAAGATAAAATCTAAAGGCTTACTTGGGGCAAATAGCCAAACATGTTTCAAAATGGCTTTATGTTTGAGTCGAAGAGTGCTTTAGCTCGATTGTACGCATGTCAATGTAGTAAATGTTCATCCTGTAAAGTTTAGATGCTTGCCGCAATAAGCACGTAAGAAGATGTACCATCAGACATTTACCACCTCTCAATCAATTATCCTGGTTCCTCATGGATGAAAAGCTGTGATATTTTTAAGTTTAGTGTCCATGAATGCCCATAAACTCGACCAAAAACTTCCAAATAAATCGAGAATCCCCATCAGAAATAATGGATTTAGGCAATCCAAAAATGTAAACATTTTGAAAGAACAATCGTGTCGTTTGTTCTGCCACTACTCCGGGCTTGGTACAAGGCATCAAAATATACATTTTCTAAATCGATCAACCACACATAAAGATAATCATGACTTCGCCTCGACATAGGTAAACCACCAACAAACATGGAAATACTTTCCCAAGGTCGGAAGGAACTGGAAGTGGAGTACACAAACCCAACTTTCGATTGCTAGTTTTACTTGTAGCACACAACTAACATCCTCGAACATATCGTGAAACACTTTGATTCATCTTAGGCCAGAGTAATATATTTGCACCAGCTGAATACCTTGCCTACACCAAAATGACCAGCAATAAGAGAAGAATGTGTGCCCTCTTATGATGTAGATTCTTTCCCCTTGTGGAATACAACTGCCAAGATGATACAAGAGATTATTATACATGATAATCCAATTCTTCAACATGGTTAGAGTACAAAGTTTCATACACTTCTAAAGTCAATATCTAAAGCATATTGCCCCACATAACTTTCATGCATTATAGGACTCTCGTCATTAAGAATAATTGAAGCACTAATAATAGGCTTTGAAAGCATATCAACTTAATTTCTATAAAATGCCCTTCTTATACCCGAGACTAAATGAAACTTGAAGAAAACCCATCCATCCTAAGTGCCTAGCTTGTTGTAGCTTTGTCTCTGCGGATTGTAAGCATTGCAAAGGTTGATGATCTATGTGAATAATGGTTTCTTCTCCCAACAAATAATGCTTCCATTTTTAACACTTTGAACCAATGCATAAGCATATTTATCATAAGTAGGATAACTAATCACGGCACCACTAAACGTCCCAGAATGAAAACAAATAGGCTTACAAATCAACAAACCCGGCCCCATTGCTGTATAATTCATTTCAGACCGTCTCTGGATTTCAAAAGGTTGTCTTAGATTTTGAAGTGCAAGAACTGGCGCTAACCTGATCTTTTCTTTCAAAGTACCAAAAGCCTGCTGTTGCTGGCCTCCCATTGGAAAACTTGTTTGACACTTGTCACATCATGTAATGGAGCTGCAATGGTTGAAAAGTTAGCAATAAATTTTCTCCAATATTGGCCTGCTCCCAAAAAAACTTTACTCTCTCATATCATTGGTCTGGACCATTCCAAAATAACTTTAACTCTAGAAGGATCAATTTTAATTCCATCAACAATATGGGTTTGAAAATAAGTAGTTTTGCCAAATTCACATTTGACAACTTCAAAAACAATCGTTTTCTCAAAATCTAAAACTTTTTTCACATGTGTAATATGTTCTTCACGAGATTTACTTAAAGATCAAAATATCATCTTAAGCAGATACATCACAATCATCCAAGGTGCTAGCCTTAAGACATCGCTCATAACTCTCATGAAAGTAGCGTGCATTGCAAAGTCCAAAAGGCATTACCATCCATTCAAACAAACCTTTGCTTAGTCTTAAAAGTTGTCTTCCAGGTGTCACCTTCAGCAATCATGATCTGATGATAACCACTTCTAAAGTCCAACTTCTAGTGGAAACATTTGCATCTTTTTAAATTGATCAAGCAAATCATCAATTCTTGGAAGAGGATAACCATTTTTAACTCCAGAATTTTGTTCAAAGCCCGAAATCAAATACAACTACTAATGCATTCCATCTTTCTTTGAACTAACACAATTGAGATCCACATGGCGAAGAACTCTGGTACAATAACCCCCTTTGTCTAACAACTCCCGAATTTGTTTTTAATCTCAACATTTTCCAAAACTGACATTCTATACATACCAATGTTCGGAAGAGGAAACTATAACCTAATCTCATGTTAGCACTTCCCCGATTTAATTCTAGCCCTTGTACCTGATGTGATGCACGAGGAGGCTGGGACTTTTCCACGTAGAACAAACACCGATAACATTTGAGGAGCTGGAAGCCAGGGAGACCCAGGAGACTCTACCCATTTATGATTAAAGAAATTACCATCATGCATGATCTAAGCAAAAGTTTGTATGCATTTATTGGTGTCCACCTAGGTTAGACCCACCACAACAAATTGAGGTATTTCCTGGAGTGAAAGGATTTGAATGAGAGGCATCATAAATGGGTCAACAAGATACATGTATATGAATTCGACATTAACTATGTGAAGGGTAAGAAGAATGTAGTTGCTGATGCCCTTTCCAGGAGACCTGTAGCCTTTTCCATGACAAAGATCTCAATAGACTGGGAGTCCATTCTTTTGGTGGAATATTCCAAGATCAATTTCCATGTGATTTGATGGATGGACTCATACAAGATGATAGGTATAGGGTGGTGGGCAGCCATCATTTCTATAAGATTTATCTTATTCCTAAGTCCACACTCAAGGAAAACATCTTGAGGAATTCCCATGACACACAATTGGCGGAGCACCTTGGGGGTATTTCAAGACCTATAGGAAGGTACGAGAGAGGTTCCTGTTGGAAGGACAAATTGGCTTATGTGTCAGTTATGTGAGAGTTATGACTGTCAAGAAACAAGTCAGAGCATATGCATCTGACAGATTATTACGTACCTCTATCCATTCCATAAAGATAAATGGAGAATGTGTTGGTGGATTTATGATGGTGTCTACCAAAGGTATAGGGTAGAGATTGCATATATGTGGTGGTCGACTGATTGACCAAGTTTGCACACTTTTATTCCATCATAGGTACAAGGCAAACAGCTAAGGTGCTGTTTTTCAAGGAGGTTTTAGGATCATGTACTGTATAGGTACATTGTCACATGATACCATGTTTCTAAATGCCTTTTGCCAGGAGTTGTTTAGTTTGCAGGAAAAGAGTTGACTGAAAGTAACTGTAAATATCACCCTCATATGGTCGATGGTCAGATAGAGATTGTTAACAAATGGATTGAGGGGATTTGTACAACTATGCAAGTTAGGATAAGAGAGGAAATGGATTAAGTGGTTGCATCTTGGAGAGTATTGTTATGACATTACCTATCACATGTCCATTGATATAACCCCATTCAGAGCATTGTACAACTATGATCCACCTTTCATTCATGGATTCTACATTTGGGTATATTAGGGCTCCCAGCTGGATTGGATAAAGGAGAACTAGGACATCCTTCAATCCCTTAAGGAAAACTTGTAGACAACCCATAATCAACATAAGACATATGTATACATGCACATGGTTGAGCGCAACTTTGAGGTAGGAGACTGGCATTTCGATGCTGCAACATATTGCATACCTTTCATTAGAAGAAGAGGGCGCAAAAAGTTGAACTCTGGGACATGGTCCATACAGTAGTAAGCAAAGAGTTGGAGAAGCATGAGCTTGAGCTACCAGAGGGGAGCAAGATACACAACGTTTTCCACATATCATGCTTGAAGAAGGCATTTTACATAAGGCAGCCACTTCCAACAAAGTTACTCCCCGCTTAGGATGAGGAGGGGCAGCTGGAGCTAGTGCCAGAGGAGGAACTAGAGCAGAGAGAGCACAGATTGAGGAGCAAGGTCATCAAAGAGTTCCTGATCAGGTGGAGAGACTTTGCAAGCAGAGGATGCCGCTTGGGAGGGAGAGCAGATTTTATAGCATCTTGATTTGCATTTGCTTGGGGACAAGCAATCTTGGGAAGGAGGACCTAATGTCCTCCTTCCTGTGATCACTCTAGGAGGATGACTTAGTGGTCTATCTGATTCCTGTAGGCCATAATTGATTAAAAAAGGGGATTGATAGATTAATTATTTGATGTCATTTAGAGGAAAAATCAACATTATAAAATGATATTGAGTAATTAAAAAGTGACTTGGAGAATAAAGCGAATCAAACCTTATAGAGTCACTTTAATCTTTTAGTGAAAGTAAAAAGGTAAAAGGGTGAGAAAAAACGTGAGAAGGATAAAAGAGAGATAAGGGCCTCATTTACAAGTCATTATGTTGATTATATTTCTGAAATTGATTTAAAGAGAGCTCTTGTATTTGAGGGCTCGTTAAAACCCTTTCGGAGAGTTGGTTTTGGTGGTGAAATATTCCACCCAGCTTGGATCAAGATGGAAGGATTACTCCATATTCTTCATTGGATCTTTAAAGACACACTCATATTTCAAGTGTGGTTTGTGGATCTTGCCGAGACCGATTTTTACTATCGCAAAGATAGTGAACACTTATGGAGGCCGTAACTTTCTTGGTGGAGGGCGTATTACTTAGAAGGGAGCGTATTTTCCATTGTGGAGGTCATACCTTGTGTGAGAGGGCCATATTTCTCATGGAGAGGCCGATTTCTATTGTGCGAGGGTCGTGTTCTTGCTAATTGTGGCAAAGTTTTCTTGTTGGGCTGAGTTCTCTCATTGTTAGGCCGCATTTCTTGGTTGAAGGGTTGAGTTTTGTTGGCACTAACCTCATAGGATGCAAGAGTTCACTATTACTGTAATGAATTCTTGTATAGAGGAACGAGTTTTCCTAAAGGAGGTTGTACTTCTTTGGGACAACCATATCCTGGGGTTTGGATGTCACTTCCTACAAAGATGTTTGCTGGGGATCTTGTACCAATTATCTTCCTGACCATTTTCTTTCGATTTTCAGCCAATTGTGCCATCCATCACAATGCATTCCAATTCATATAATTGTGATTTATTTGTTGACAATGCCTGCATTTGAGTAATAACAAAACAACTGATCACATATTTCTTGTTGTTTGGTTAAGTCATTGTCAATATAATTCTTGTTGTTATAGACCATGCGTCAAATGCATTTGAAATGTTGCAAATTGTTTGATAAAACTCCTAAACCAACAAAAACATAATAACTCTATCAACAAATTGTTTTATGAAATTCCTAACCCAAGAAACACATAAAAAACTTACCAGCAGTCACACAAACATTTCCCAATGTACCTCATGAGAAGCATACAATAGTAAGGTAAGGGTTACTATACTATAATGAAAATACATGTGTCTTATAAAAATAAATGATCATTAATGAAAGGGCACTCTATCTAGATATATATAACGTGCCGTCAATTGTAATTTCTCATCTCATACTATTCATTCTTGCTATATATTTATTTAATATATTACTTGTCCATATAGATTTCGTTATTCAATTCCAAGCATTTTGATGTGTGTAGGCTAAAATCGACTATTCTACCACACATGACTGTTTTGGGAGGGCTCATGTATTAAATATGAACATAACCAGGCAAATTCATAAATGGCAAGAAGACTCTTTATATAAGGATGAATTATTTCCTTGCAACCATTGGTTCCAGAAAATCGGGGTGATATAGCTCTAAAATAATCCCAATACTATGAAATCAGGCTTAATGGAGAGAGAACTCATTTACACCAAATGGGGTCGCAAACTACTCCAAAATCCCTATTCTTGGAAATCGTGAAAGGAAGGTCAGTAACTCAATTCTCATATGAAAAAACCAATCTTTTGCCCTCTTCACTTGAAATATAAGTGTGAGCTAATCCTCTATACATAAAAAATTTAAATATAAGTTGGGGGCGAATGATAAAAACCAATACAACACAAAAATTTCGCTCGATCAAAATTTGGAACCCTCTAATTTCACCAATGGGTAAAATTTCACCCCCAAAATTTCCCTTATCGGGGACAACCCCCTCCAAGTGTAAGATCCCTAAAGGACATTGAGAGGTCATGATCTTGTTTATTAATTCATGTTATATGTGTGTGTGTGTGTCCTGTGGTGTAAAGGTGTAAAAATAAATTTATGTTATGTGCAAAAGTTAAATTTTCTAATTTATGTTCACTGATAACATGATGTAAATAACACTTGCAACAATTACATCTATAGTTAATCAATTGCAACTTATGATTTCATGCAATTTATGAAATAACTTAATTAATAATTAACTAATCAACAATGTAATTATCTAAGAAGTAGGAAAATGCCTTCAACCTTATTTGATTTTGTTGGCTTGGGGTTTCATACCGGGTTCAAAGGTTTTACCACAAATACCCCTAGGCTACTGTATATATTTAGTCTTCAAGGATTAAAGAATTTCTCACCCGAGACACCATGAGAGTCACATAGACTATAGGTTTGTGCAAGTCATGAAGGAATAATACAGACATGAGACATCCAACTCATATCCATGCAATCATTTCACGTTCATTCATAACATCCATATGAGTGTTGTGCAAAATAATACATAACAAGCATACATTCAAACTAGAATTCATAATATATAGACACAAAGGTGCTACATTCTTCATTCCTGAATCTCAAATTCATTCAGATACATTTCAATACACAAAGGGTTGTAGCCTGCTCAGAGCGCATTCATAGTGAAAACATAGACTAGCAATACACTCAGATCGCGATCCACTTTCTCTCTCATATTCACATCACATCTCCTTAGCAACTAGTGAAGTAGAGCATAACAAGACCTGGACCATTTATTAACTAAACTCTAACTCATCGAAGCTAACATAATAACGAACAACTAGTTAACTCAAAACCCAACCTTTACATATTTGCATGCATTCCTCTTATCTCTACTTGAGCGTGGCAATCATAACCACCTTGCTAGCTTTCAATTTTAATAACCTCACTCATAACCATTCGGGTTATTACAAATGGTTACAATCATTATCAATATCTTCGAGATTCACATGCATGCAACTCATGTCCTTACACACAATAAATTTTGTTGGCGCGCGCAATAGAACACTGGTTGGCGCAAGCACCAAATCTTCATTGCGAAGTGCAAACTCATGGCATGTGCATGGTGTCAGCTTGTGGTGCACATGTGAATTTTCCAAAACCTTAGGGTGCTAACATATTTATTAGCTCCACTCCTTAGATCTTTAGCAAGCTGCCCAACTAGATTTTTAACCTACTAGCTAGTTAGGAATGACCTTTGTGGCTCCCTGGCTCTAAGCCGCAATAATCCAGTATGAACTGAACATTACACTGAAATCATCATAACTTAATTAAGTAAGTATTTAATACACAAGAGGGACTAACTAAGGCACTAAGTTTGCATTTCTAATTCCCAACAACATTCTCAACTACATCGAATCAATTCCTTCCTCCTTAACCTACTTCCATCTTCCACATCATATACTTTCCTCTGTTGTACTATGTTGAAGTGTCAATTGCATTGACCTAACCCCAAATAGAACCTATATGGAAGTGCCAACTATTTCTACCAAGCTTCCCCAACAGATAATTAAGAGTCACTATCACATGTCTAGGGGAGCGTGGTTTAACACAACCTTCCCATGACTCTAGGTTTCAAGGGATACACGTTGGGAAATACATCCACCCCTCTTTATAGAACTAGAGTCAACACCCTATCATTGACTATTATGTGGCATTGTTGTTGTTCTTAGAGCCTTGTCATCAAATAACCAATTTGGGCAACTATGCTTCATGTAAAACCTGCACTTGCTCAAATATCATAGCAATGTATTGAACTAATAATTAAATAACATAATAATGCTTTCTACCATACCATTTGTCATTCGATGTTCACAACATCTATGCCAGTTTAGTATCACACTTATCTGGCTAATAATTGGCCCATCTAACCTATAGGTTAGTTTACAACACAAGATCATGTATAACCATATAACTATCTATATGTGATTGCCATGTTACTCACCAACAAACAATGTAAACCAACTAGTTTATTTATCATGTGCATTGTATGTATTGATTCATTTGAATATATAATTTAAACTAGTATCCACGTATCAAATTCTTTAGTTAATTCTTGCATGCCGTAAATAAATCACACAACAACCATGACTAATCATATAAACAATAACAATATAAAACTTCTACATATAAGTCGGTTCATATGTTCATATAATAAAGTTTCATCATTCCAATAGAGTTACACAGATAATAAGCAAGGAAATACTAAATAGGTCATAATGTAATTTAATCAGTCTATAAAATGCATCATTACATTGGCTTAGATCCATAGGGCTAAATGGCCCAAACGTAAACACATATTATGCTCATACTGACAAGCCAGGGTGAGGAGTCAATTTCCGTGATTTTTAAATTTTATATGAGGTACACGATGATAAAAAATATTAAAAAACTACAATAGTTAATTCCACGAAATAAATTAAGACCATTTTATTTAATATAGATCAACATAAAATACCATATTTAAATATAATATTTCAACGAAATAAATTAAGACTATTTTAATTAATATAAATCAACATAAAATACTTAAAATATAATATTTCATTTCTTATGCACATACATTTACATGCACACATTTACAGATGTAGACTACATTTGTTATTTAATTGATAAATATTATAAAAAACACTTCATAATTTTTTTTCTCTTCCATGAACCTAAAGCATTTCCTATAACACTATAAAAAAACATGAACCAATTAATCTGGCTTTGTTTCAAATTCAAATTTGAATGATAATTTTTGCAAGGAAATTTAAATTACCTTCATAAAACTAAGTGCCATACACATAACATTGAGCCTGGTGTCTAGATTGCGAAAAAAAAATGGAAATAAACACTAGCACCAGGTCCTATAAGTCTTCAAATGTTTACCCTGAGGGCCAAAATTAACATATCGAGTTCTGATATAATGATTACACAATGCCTAGGATCTTACAACTCTCAAAACTATGTAAATCCATGATAAAAAGATATACAAAATCATAACGAGAATCTAAATCAAACTTGATTGATCGTCACGCTTAATTGTTTCGAGAGTAATTAATACCGGAGCAAAGGCACACTGATGATGACACTCTAGACAACGCTGGGATGGTTGTTGGCCTGAGAGCAAGTCATAAAGTTCCGATAGCTTGCGGTCCATCAACTTTTGATGGAATTGTTGTTCCAAGATGTCCCTTCTAATATCAAAGATTAATTGAAGCTGCTCATTTGAAAATCTACGGGGAGGGTCCTCTTTGCCTGGCCCATGGGAGTCCTCCTCTAGAGGCTAAGACTTGTTGCCGGTGTTGTTCCTTCGAGCTAATGAAGTGGGCTCCTCTGATTGAAGTCTTCTCACAGAGGGTGAGTCCGGGACATTCTCATTGTCCTAGTGATGGACTAGTGATATCTCCTCCTCCACAATTGCATATCCGCAAACCTCCTCTTCGTGATGACTTCTTGTTGAATCCCTATTTTCTATCATGGGGGATAAAGAAAGGTGAGAAGAACCAAAAACATTGGACGAAGGAGAGGGGGATCGACGCCGACTTGAGAAGCTTCAAAAAGTTCCAGATCCCCTACGAACTTTACCTCTTTCACAGGGCATGATGCATGGAAGGAGCAAAAGAAACTGAAAAAAGATGCCAGAAGAAACCTTGAACAAAGATTCAACAAACGAGAGCAAAATGATACACTATGGTTCTACCAAACGTGAATGGAAAGGGCACAAAAGACTCTGAAGATATGATGGATGAGGCCATCTCAAATCCCGATACCATTAAGATCGCCATTACTATGTCATGAACATCTTCCACATCCACAGTACCAAAACTTGCAGAGCTAGCCGACGATGAGATCCGAGGCGGGATCCGGTTAGAGACATATCATGAAGATAGGGGCATAATTTGTTTATTGGAAACATATGAGCATGAAGGGTGAAAGACACTTATGTTTGAAGAGTATGTGAAGATAGCAGTGTGGAAAAAAGCAACTGAGAATGGTAAAGGACACGGAGTATCATGGTCTTAGTGAAGAAAAAGAAAGGTCATCTCATTCAGTTAGAAAGAGAAGACTCAAATAAACAATTCATTTGGTTTGAAATATCACAAAATGGTAACATCATCGACCATAAAGATGTTATTTTGCCCCACAAGTCCTAAAAACTTACAAAATAGGGGTCGGACCACAAAAGTCCCTATAAAATTTTAAAATGATAATAGCTGCATTTCAACTAAATGAAGTCCTTATAGTGGGTAATTTCAATGCTAGGACAAATATCATTTGAACAAGTTAGTATTCTTCGTTGTAAGGAAGATTGCAACCCCATCTGGCTTACAGAAGAAAGAAATCACCAATGGACAAGAGTCTCAGAGGACAACAAAAACTACAACTTTTTTGTGGAACAACTGGCCATTTTATGTGGGGCATTTGACTTATTCATTTGTAATGGGTTGGTTAGATGGGTGAATTTTGGTAATTTCACTTGCAATACCTACAATGAGCAAGTGTAGTGGATTATGAAATTTTCTCACATGGCTTGTGAGAAAATGGAGGAAGTTTTGATTGTGAACAACTGTGAGAGTTGAAATACGATCATAAACCAATTTATTTAAGTCTAACTTGGGCTGAACAACAACATGGGAATAAAAAATAGCACATTCAACAACCTTTCAAAGGCGCACTCATGACTCAAAAAATTGTAACACCTTCAAGACAACGATAAAGAGGTTGTTTAACAAGGAAAAAAATCCTAGGGACTTCATAGCCATGAGCTAACAAAATTAATCCAAAGCGCACTTACAGAACGTAAAAGAGCAAAAATAGAAATCTGAAACAAACTGCCTCCGGGTTAATGTTTGGTTTGATGATGAATGCAAAACAACAAGGAAAACCTTGAAAGAGTCAAGATATAAAGAAATAAACATAAAAGCTTACGCTGTAAATTCAAGAAAGAAGAAAGCTGATTTCATGATCTTAAGGAGGGAAGAACTAATCTTCTCAAGGAAAGATAACCCCGATTTATTTTGGAAGGAACTTCAAAAGAAACAGAAACAAACTGAAAATAATATCACAAAATGCCTATCAATGGTTCGAGTATGCAAATCAACTTTATGAGCAATATCCTATGGTGGACCCCCCTCCCTATCAACACTACTACTAAGTTCTTCACCATGCAAGAAATTGAGGTGAGTATCAAAAAGTTGGGTGTTGGAAAAGAAAAAGATTTAGTTGAACTCTAGGCATAATATCTAAAGTGGGGTTCAAAAATTATTGCACTTCACATTATGAAAATTTTCAACAACACTATTCAACAGTGATTCCCATATTGGACAACGAGCCTAGCAATATTGCTTTTCTCAAGAGGGGGGATGTCAACAATCCTTCCAACTATAGGACCATAATTATAAACCCCTTATTTGCAAAGTTATTTGAAGTGCATGAAACAGGAATCATCAAGCATGCAAAGAAAGAGATAACCGTGTTAAAGGGAAAGCAGGCTTCAAACCTAAACACTCGATGATTGATCACGGTATAACTCTGAGGCACATCATTGAAAAAGTGGAGAAAAGGAAGAGGGCCTTTGTTGCTTTGTCAATTCTAAAAAGCTTTTGACACTCTGGTCCCTAGGGATAAGCTTTGACATAGAATGGGGGAACTTGGGGTTCCTATGAATCTTAGAGAAGTTGTCCATAGGCTATATGTTGAGGTTAAAGTCAAAATTAGAACATCAATTGGTATCTCCGAAAGTTTCAGGAGCAATATAGGGTCACAAGGGTGCCCATTGTCCCCTACCCTTTTGGTTTATATATAGACAAACTCAAAGAGTGGTTAAACACGATGAGGGTGATGGCGCTTTAAGTGATTTTGTGATAAGGGCTTTATTTTGCATGCAAGATGACCTTTGGCCCCGATTGCTAAATCCGGCCTTTACGTAAGAACACTTGATCTCCCTTGAGCACTTTTGTAGTACATTGGGGATGTAAGTCAATACTAGCAAGACGAAGTGGTGATTTTTCTAGCAAAAGAAAACATGAGCAACATAAGTTCTACTTTGAAGGCAACACTCTGAAGAAGTGGCATATTACAAACACTGCATAATTGACGTCAACAAAAATCTAAGTTGGGAAATTTGCAGAAAGAAAAGAACTTTGAGAGGTTGGAAAGCATTCTATGCTTTCTTTCGTAATAGATGCAGAGAAGCGGAGCCATGGGATTGGAAGACTATGCAAACTCTCTTTGAATCTTTAGAGATCCCGTGGTCTCTGGCAGTAGTTGTGAAGGGCCAACAACATGATCCGGATCAATACAGCTTAAATTGAGAAGATTAAAAAACATCGATCACAAACAATTTTAAAATTAAAAGTTCAGTCCTTTATGATATCATGTTGAGTGAAATGGGGTTGCTCCTATTGAAGCAATTGCTATGGTGCGCCTCATAAGATATCTTGGAAAACAATTCCTGGAGCAAATGGAAGGCGGTGGCCTAAGGTCGCCTTTCAATGACATATTGTGCAAAAAGAAAGAAGACGTGGATGCTACAAAATATTAAATGGCTTAATAAATGGGATACCCACTTGAACAAGTGCCCTACGAACAAC
This sequence comes from Picea sitchensis, assembly GCA_010110895.2. Taxonomy (NCBI): domain Eukaryota; kingdom Viridiplantae; phylum Streptophyta; class Pinopsida; order Pinales; family Pinaceae; genus Picea; species Picea sitchensis. The sequence goes on from SNQJ01S0035246.1 coordinate 80,241, forward strand.
AAAGAGATAAAGACTTTTGTCATTGGTAGGTTCCACGTTTAACTTTGGGATAAAGGGCTCCTGAGAAAGAAAGAGAGTTATATTGAAGAGTTTAACCCACATACAATCATCATAAAAAACGTACATAGAGGCCAATATATCTTGGAGAGCCAAAATGCTGTTAATTAAGAAACACCCCATCAACTCCGCTAGAAACTCGGGCGCTGGAAAAAGACCTCCTCCGAAAGTGAGGAACAAAAACCTTTCTCATTTTAGAGTGCGAAGCCTTAAAGATGAGGGAAAACTATATAAATATTTTGACAATTAGTTCTTGGAATAATTTATTCAGCTAAGGGACAATGGAGAAATTGGGGAGCCATCATCGTTGAACAGAAAATGGTTGAACGCGTAAAACTGCTATGCGGAGGCTATTCGGTCCTATTGTGCTATCATGGCCTCAGAACGCTAAAATCCATTTTTTTCTTTCTTTAAGATTGGCATGAGTGAATGGCTATTAATAGTCAGCCTCAAGTGAAGAGCCATATGCTTGGAGGCAACACGGTGAGCCATATGGCTTAATTGCATGTTGGGCGAAGTGGTACCCCATCCCGGAATTGAATGATGAATAAATTAAAATAAATCTATAAAAAATAATAATGAAGATAAATGTGTGTATTTGGTTCAAATATTTGTTTCCGTGTATCATATTATGTGGTATACAATGGTAAACGTGGAGGTACATGAAATGACAAGGAAACACATAGAAATTCTTTACGTTGTAGAATTTTGCAATTGATGTTCAAAGACGCAGTGTTTACAAACGATTCGCTGCAAAGATCAGCGACAAATCGCTTAGGTAGTGTCGATAAACGATTCACTGCGAAGATCAGCGTAAAAGCGGTGCAACCGGCCGTTTAAGTTGGGTCAAAGCGTAATCCATTCCAACACAGTTGAGAATCTATTAGTCAGTAAGGAAAGGCGGTGGCAATGGCGATGTCAATAGCAATGGCAGCAACATCATCCCAATCTTCAATCTGTAATTTCAAATCTTGTTCTTGGCCAACGCCAATTAATTGGCACAGCAGTAGAGTCCCCCAAAACCTTTCCCGTAGCTTGTGCAAATGGAGCTCCTCTTCCTCTTCAATACAAGGGATGGAGGGATCAGTGCTGCTGCTGTCAACCTTGGCAAGGATGAGGGGAAGGTCATCCTTCCCTTGTCGTTGCCCACCCATGTGCTGCACCATGGCTCCGGAACGCGCAACGTCCGACGGCCAGGCCGTGCAGATGAGACCCGATAGTTTTGGCAGATTTGGAAAATACGGGGGAAAATATGTTCCCGAGACTTTAATGCACGCTTTGTCCGAATTGGAGTCCGCATTCTGAATGCTCCTCAAAGATCGAGGTTTCTAGGTGCCCCTTAATTTGTGCCTTTTTGCTTGCTTTTTGGTTTGGCTTTCTGTGATCACTGGTTCGAGTCCCTTGAAATCACTGCGTATTAACTTTATGTACGACAAAAGAGTGCACTCCCAAGTTTAAACTTTGACAAACTTAACCGAACAAGTAGACTAACTATGCAGCCTATATGCTTTCCAACGAGAGTGAATAGGATTTGCTTTCATGAGATGCCATGGATGCCCTATGATCCCCATGTGTATCACAGAGACTCAAGGACCAGAATGCAGCTGAACAAGCTTGGAGTCAACCACCAAGAAGAGCCTCTGCACAGACTAATGAAGGTAGCTCCAAGTGAACTTCGTCGATTCGAGAACCAAGTCTTGTGTCCTCAGTTAGAAAAAAGTTTCGTGTCACTCGGCCAGAACCGGAAGATCGGTGAATCGAAAGGAGTGTAGAGCCCCATGCAAAGGAGTGCATGTATGTACGGTGCTTCCTCTCTCTCAGAGAGAAGCGTATGAATATGGTTGGCTCGGTCCATCGGAACCGGACAAGCGAATCAATGGGAGTTCACTGATAGGGAATTCGTCGAAATCATTATTCGATACGAAAGTTTTTGCTGGTGGTGAAACCTCATATGAAATTTTAGTATTAGATAAGTAAATGGGCGAATTCTCTTTCCATAGGTGGAAAACCCCATTCTAATCCAAGTATTAAGATGTTTTATTTTTTTCCTCTTTAAAATTAACTTCTCCTCCTCCCTCCCCTGCTTCCTCTCTCTTTGTATTTCTTGATGGGGTCAGTAAATGCTACCTTTTATCACAATGTGTGGCATGCATGTCCTTCCCCAATCTGCAATAATATTGCTAGCTCACAAGGCACAAGAAAGATTCGTCCTGCCTGTCCTGCCAAGCAGCCAGTCGCCTAGGACTTGTACCTGACCCCAACAGCTTGAAAGGGCCCACTTGTATAGGAAAAATTGTCCACGAGGGGAATAACGTGTCTTTGGGAGATTTGAACCCCTTTGTGGGAAGAATAATATCAGCCCCTCTTCACAATTGAACCAAGAGTCTGTCAACTCCCATTTTCTTTTTGAATTTGTCACGGTTGAACACATCAGCCGCTGTATTTAACAGCTAGTATCTACTTTATTCTATTTCTGGTACTGGCTTTTACATTTGTTGTATTATTTGCGAAATGTGAACGGGCTTTTAAACTTCCTTGTTTCCAGACTCTTATCTTGTTAAAGTTAACTTTTTCTCAATATATTTGATGATTTATTTGATCTTTAGCTCTATTCAGTCTGATGTTTGTAGAGAAAGCCATCCATGGAGCCGAATTCTAAATGTATAATTCGTCTGTTCTGCTACTTACTTTTAATATATAGTATCTGTTAGGAAAATCCTTAAAAAGCTATTGTCCATCCTCAACCCCCTTGTTTGCAATTAGGTATGTGTGTTTGCTTGAGTGCATGCTTTTATGTGTGCTTGATTTCTCGCAGGCAATTTATTCACGTTGTAAGCATGTCTCCTACGTGGCTGTGTTGAACAGTCCATCCATCCACTAGTATAAACATAATTTTCTGTCTGCATTACCCTCTAGCTCGCTGCTAGCAGTGATCAAATTTGCAGGGTGGACTAACAATTCATTTGAATGGTTCATTATAACATGGCAACTCAAGGTGAAAAATTAAAATCAACAATATCCTTCATATGAAAAGAAAAGAAAATCATGACTATTCTTGGCACTTCAATACAATATGAAGATTAATCAACTACATCTTTTGCTTGATCATCCCAATTGGAAAAGATCTGAACCCCATATGTTATGCTTTTCCTAGGTGAACTAATGATTCAGTGATCAAATTAGAATCAATGTAATCTCTGGGTGGATTAGTGAGTGGCCTACTAGTCAGGTCCTAAATGACATACTGCAATATATTATTGTTTTTACTATCTATTATGTCCTCTTTATTGCATCCCTACCCCTGTATCCTGCACAGATTTTACAGCCACATAAGGTATTAACTGAATGTAATCAATGTTGGTTTACAGTTGTCAGATTCTTAGCATTAATGCTGAATCTTGGGAAGCATTAAATCAAACCTAATGTTTCTCTTGATAACTGGGCGAGTACATGTGATCTAGGCACTGCTGGCTATCCACCTTTTCCATCAATCAACGCTTCTAGCTTGTGGTTCGATAGTGTCCAGATATTCACCCTTTGACGGGAATGTAAAATGTACCGTCATCTCCATTTGTTAATTACAGCCATCATGTAATGATTACCTACTATGTACATGCCTATAGCATAGCGCTAATGCACCGGATCCCATCAACTCAGAGTTAAGTGCTTGGCTAGAGTAGTACTCCTGATAAGTGACCTCCCCGGGAAGTCCTAGTGTTTCTTACATGCCCATGGCATTTTGTAAACTGATGGGGAATGTAATGCAATGTCATCTCCATTTGTTAATTACAACCATCACATGTAATGATTGCCTAGTATGTACATGCCTATAGCGTTAATGCAACTGATTCCGCCGAATCTGTGCTAGTTGCTTGGGCTAGAGTAATATCACGGTGACTCCCTGTAGTCCTAGTTTTTTACATGCCTATGAAATTTTGTAGATTTAGACCAATTTATCCCACAATTATCATGGGAATTATTCTCCTCCCACTCTCTCATGTATAATCAAGGTAAAGGAGGTCCTTTAAGCATGAAAATGAGTGTGATAATAAGCTTATTATAATGAGCTGCAGAATACATCTCTCTAGAGATAAACTAATGCACTATCTCTAGCCAGCTTCAGCTCCCATGCATTCTGTTTTCACATAGAAGTTGTGTTTTCATTGTATTTTTTGTGTTCTTTGTTATATTTTCATTTGCATCTCATTTCGTTCTCAAATATAATCTAGATCAACATGTGGGTTAGAGTGTGGCCTGCAAGTATGCATGAGTCAATGTGAGCCATACTTGTTGGCTGCAAGTTTGACTTGCCCTTGCATTGACTGAACTTGTTTTGGTGGGTGAGCTGGGTCAAACTCGACAGGTCCGATAACACCGATTTATTCAAAGAATCCTTGTGGCTTCACTATATTGTTCCATGTTACGGTTCCGAGAACATTGTTGAGAAGGGGAGTGTGAGGCCTCGCTTTATGGAGTAGTATTTTGAGAACGAAATGCCTACCTTAGAGAATATATGGAGTAAGCACTATTGGGACTCAGTTTTGACACTATCAATCATTGCTAATTAAACCTATTTCCCTCCCATTTTGTCAAAAAATACTCGTTTTTGTTAATTTCTACAAGATTAATGGCACAAAAAACATATTTAAGGTAATAAGTTATTTTTATTCCACTTCCTAGTTCAGAGAGTTAATATATTGAAGAACATTACTAATGCAATTACTAGAATTCCATAACACTCATTGAAATTGATTCCTGTAATCTGTCCAAGGTTTATACAACAATGCTCAGCTAAAATCAGATCTACCACTTGGAGAGCATCCACGAGCTTCATGTCATGGATCGTTTCCTATTCCATCTCCGAGATATTGCACAGAGCGAACATTATGTGGTAGTCAACGTGAAGGTCCACGTTTTCAGCTGAAAGGATTCAAACATATAGTAGATCTTGTAGGAGCCATGATCGCATGCACAAGTGTCATGAAATCATGGAAAAATGATATTCCACTGATATCCCATCAAAGATAGCAGTGTGGAAGATAGCATAGCACAATAATAACTCGCCCTCTCTTGGATGGAACCATTTTTAGCAATACATATTTGGAAATCATATATTTAGGGATGGATGTTACTCTAACACACTCTATTCTAATTTTGTAATTTATATATAACAAGGGTCTGGGGATTTAAGGAATGGATTTAGCTTAGAGAAACTGAGATTGTAATGTTGTAACCTGCTGATCTTACATTTCCAGTATTTACTGGAAATTTGAATACAAGAGCTCTATGGTTCATACAGTGTGCTGATAATTTCTTTGTATTGTGAGTATTTTCATATATTCCAAGATAGAGGGCCCTTTACCTCTGGGTATGTGTTGTATTATTTTCAATTCTGTTTATTCCCTGTAACTCTGTTTTAGCATATTGTAGATTTTAATCACAGTTTGATAAATCTTGTTTACAATCATAACCTACAGGCAGAACCTCTTATCAATTGGGATCGAATTAGCTGTCTAAGAGTGTTGTTGTGTGAGTAATTCAATTTGTGAAGTTGAATAAGCCTCATAACCTGCATTTCCACATTCACAGCTTTAGTAGGTCACAATTTGAATCTTGGAATCTGTCCTGTAATGGTTTAATTGTGAACTTAGTCTTTTGCAATTATTTCCTTTTCCTGTACTTTGAATGAATGACTATTGCTTTTTGTTAGTTTTAGGGAAAAGAAACGGGTAAAATATATCTTTTAAAAATTTTTCTGTTAGCTAGACTAGCAAGAATACATTAAATCTAAACAGATCTGAACTTATAAAATATTCTGAGTATGCAAGGCAGTTAGACCTGAACTATAAAAACATTTCGGAGTATAAAGACATTTCTGAGTATGCACAACAGTGAGATCTGAATTAAACAATAATTCTGAGTATGCAAATCAAAAGATCTGAACCTATAGATCTAGGAACAGTAGATCTGAATATAATAGTTCTGAACCTAAACAATTTTTCTGAGTATTGCAAATCAATAGATCTGAACCATATGCAATAAGAAGATATTTTGGTAAAGCCCCTATCCAAGATGAAAGAGTTTGCGTACTCAAGCTGGAGCTCGTGGAGACGACTCCCTTATTGAAAAGGGAAGAGATGACTCCCAGGTTGGGAGGGAGCATTGATGTGTTATTGACTTATGGACAGTCATTTTTCAGTTCGAAAAATGGTCCAGGATGAGCAGTTTCTTTCCAGTTCAGAAAGTGGTTTGAAATTTCTGACGGACAGGCATTTTCCAGTTCGGAAAATGGTTCAGATCGAACGGTCATTTTCGTAATGAAAATGGTTCGATGGATTGCTGATGTACCATAGACAACGATTTCCCATTGTGGTTAACACGGGGAATGGTCTAGGACAATCTCTCTTCTTGATGGTTAATCAAGAACACTGGTCCGCCTCGCTGGACAGTCATTCTTTCGAGGATCACAGTTGTGAGAAGATTCGAAGAATGGTCCGCTTTGGAGGTTGGTGCAGGACAGTGATTCCTTAGGGCAGATTCATTCTCTCCAGGTTGCACTTTGTTTAGTGCCGGAGGAATGGCCCATGGTGGGGAATGGTCCAGGTTCAGCAATC
>SNQJ01S0035247.1:18281-44549 GCA_010110895.2 Picea sitchensis
TGTTATAAGTGGAAAATCAGGGATTTGGCCAATGGTAGCCCCTGAAAATTAGGGATTTAGAAAGATGTGAAAATTCCCAAGGGAGGGAAAAAAAGACCTAGGCAAAAAGGATTTGTGTTGATTAATATCATATGTGAGGAGGCAGGACGCTGCCAAGTATGCACCAGAAAAATGAATTGGACTCTTACTGTTATGAACACTAAATTCTGTGTGTGAGGCAAGGAGAAGTGGCTGAGAAAAAGACTGTTACTGAGGAGGGGTTCTGGAATTCGCCCTCATGGATTCATGGTCAGGTTAGGGGGTGAACGGAACAAGTAACCTTGGTTGTTTTGTTCTAAGGTTGGGAGAAATGTGGTTGTTCCCTTTGTCTTCCAGCGTTTGGTTTAGATATGTTCATCTATCCTTTTTATGGTTATACATCTCGTGTCTTAAGTTGTTGTCCATATAAATAGATATATTTCTGGACAGATGATTTCCATTTGAAACTATCGTTAAATAGGAATTGTTCTGATTTGAATGATTTAAAGCGAGAATTAGTATCATCTTATGCATATAAATGTTGCTGTTGAAATTATCATTAAACAAGAGTCATTCTAATCTGAATGATTACAAGAGAGAATTAACATATTACTACCAAATAAGTTCTAACAATTTTCTTTTAATATGTATAGTATATTCCTGTTCAGTAACATTCTGTGGGAAAATGGTGAAGGCAGGGTAAAAACTCCTACAGGATAGTTGTAGTTATTGTACAAAGATTTTACTAAGTAGTTAACACAGAAATGAGAATTGAATGGTGAAAGTACGCCATAATTTGTAATCACATTGATGGCTTGATGCCAACCCCCTATCCCTCATAAGGGCTACGCAACCTCCCGGTTAGGATCTCCTGATTTCGGAACCGAAATGACTCTTTTGGTTCAGAGTTGGAACTTCCCTCTTCTAATCCGTAGGTCCTTATCTGAGTTTTTCCCATGAAAACCAACCCTAGACACAAAACCCCACTCCACATGACCACATATGCGACCATGGACCTAGCCTAAAAGGTCCATCGTGTTTCACGACCACGAGCTTTCCAATACAACAAGTCCTTGGATCCTCCAAGTCCCAAAACTCTGATGAGGGATAATGAAGGTTGGCTCGTCCCTTTTCCCAACTCACGTGACCACACACCCGTGACCACGAGCTCTACCATGAAAAGTGCATCGTGGTTCACAATATCAGAACCTTATGCTACAAGGCGCCTAACCCCTCTAAGTCACGAACGCAAAAATCTCGATGACACCATATCTATGGCTCAGGTCTCTCTTGGACCGACGACCATAGTTATTTCGGCATTTCGCGTTTCGCAACTTCGCTTATGTGAAATCTGCTCGCTCCTTCACCTAGTCACCGAAATCATGAAATATCCCCTCACTACAAATCAACAGCTCTAGGACTTTGAATATCCGACGACTTGGATCCTTTCGGGATTTCATGGGTCAAGAGTCCCGACTCTTACCCTTTGTATCCCTGGTATCCAAAATCGTGAAAAGGGATCAATGACCCAAATCTATTGGGAATCGACAACCACTATTTCTCCTGAGGGTCGAGTGTTGAAAGGTCTCCCTGTTAACCTCCCCGCAGCTCCGCTTGATTCAACGGCTCGTGGGATTTCATGACTCTCCTCGAGAACTCTCCACTGTTTGTTCAGGTCTTTGAGATCTCCCCTCCTAGATCTACGCAGTGTTAAAGCCTGCGCACCTACGTCAAATCGGATGGTCTGTGGGATTCTCCACCATGATCCAATGCTTGACGATGTTCTTCCTCCTAAGATTTTACTCACTTCATAATTATAAGATTTTATAAGTCTTTGAAGGCTGGACTTTCACTTCTCCCGGGGAATGGATTCCTGGATATCGATAACACTTCCAATGTGTTATTCCTCCTGATCTTTGTTTGGTTCAAATTTTGATTTCTCGTGCACTCCTTGTGTCTAAGGGATTTTTATAACTCAGATCCACGGTATTTCTCATAGAGAAATTCCTCCTGATTCCCTTGGGTTCCTCTCTGGCTCAATGCACACCTTACAGAGCTTCAAAATGAAGAGAAACAATTGAAACTGGGACACTAACATGCACAGTTCCATTCACTTGTGCATGAAAGAAGAAACGACAGGAAAACACAAACAATCCTCACACCATACATTTGGATGAGTTTTCCTTCTGTTATATTCACAAGTGCCGAAAAATGGCTATGAAATACATTCAAATTACATTAACTCAAAAACTGAGATCTCCTGCTAACTTGCAGTTCTCTCTTACAACTAATTTCTCTCTGTATTGTCGCTCCCTCTATTGGACATACAAAAAACATCTACCTAAATTAAAAAAAAAAACTATTTCTAGAGTTTCCCCTAGCTACTTGACTACTCTAAAATTCATCCTATGCTATCTTAGTTCAGTCTCATTCCAGCGTCGTAGTGGAAACTCCTGCTCTTTTTACAATTTTCAAAACGTGCCTCAAAGGGTAAATTTCGGCACTGATTTAAGGAGGATTTCAAAATTGGCTGCAACTGCCAATGTTGAAGTTCTGGAAGAACTCTCATGTGCTGAGTGGTNGCGTTCTTGCCAACGATGCTCCTGCATCATACTCCCCTTGACAAAAATTCATGGACTCCTTTCCATGAGCTCCTCTACTAATTTTCCCTTCTTCTGGATAATAGCTTCATTTTCCCAATTGGCATCTTTGATTGGGTGTCCCTTCCATTTGACCAAATACTCAAAATAGGTTTTCCTTCTGGTCTTCTTGCCAATCCTCTGATCAACAATTTTCTCCATCTATGGAAGTTCTTCCATAGGCATATGTTTCTCCAACTAAATTTTTTGTTGAGCTTATAACCCTTCTATGTCATCTTTCCTATAAGGATACAGGTTTGAAACATTGAATATGGGAGAAATGCCCACACCATCTGGCAGGTCAATCTCATAGGCGTTTGCATCAAACTTCCTAAAGATCTTACTATCTTTTTCATATTCAACTTGTTGTATGTTCCCCTAGGGAACCTTTCTTTCCTGAGATGTGCTAAAACATTATCTCCCACTTCAAATTGAATTTACCTACGATGTTGATAAGCTCTGTGCTTGTATTTCTGGTTAGAACTCTCCAAATTTCCTTTGATCTAGCTATGGAGTTTCTCCATCTCTGCAGCAAAATCCTCTACTCCAATGCTTTTGATCTCACCTTGTTCCAAGTATCTCAACTCAGATACTCCCCTTGGTTGCATTCGATATAGTATTTTGAATGGGCTCTTTCCAATGCTCCCATTTGGTGAGTTGTTGTATGTAAATTCTTCTTGTGGCATAATCTGATCCCACTGATTATGATGTTCAGTGACTAAACTCCTCAACAAGTTTCCCAAACTTCTATTTACCACATGAGTCTACCCATCTATCTAAGGGTGATAAGTTGAGCTGAAGGAAAAATATGTCCCCATGTTCTTCCACAACGTCCTCCAAAAGTGACCAACAACTTTTGTGTCTCTATCTGAGACAATGCTCCTGGGTAGGCCGTGAAGTCTCACAACTTCCTTGAAAAATAGATTTGCAACATGTGTTCCATCACTGGTCTTTTGGCATGGTATGACATGTGCCATCTTTGAGAATCTTTCCACTACCACGAATATGGAATCAAATACCCTTTGTGTTCTTGGCAATCCCAACACAAATTCCATGCTTATTGCATCCCAAGGCCTCTCTGGTATTGACAATGGTTGATACAACCCAGTATTTTGTCTTTTCCCCTTTGCATGTTAGCAAATTCTACATCTTTTCACAAAATTTATCACCTATGTTCTCGTACCTAGCCAATAGTATGAACTACTCAACTGTGAAAATGTCTTATCATGGCCGAAATGTCCAGCCAATCCTCCACTATGATTCTCCTTCAGAATATTGTCCCTCATTGAGCATCTTGGTATGCACAATTGATTTCCTCTTAACAACAATCCTTACTAAACCATATACTTTGTTCACTAGCTTCTATCTCTCAGTACAAGGCTTGTACATGCTTCATAGGCCTCCTCGAAGTCCATATCATTAAAATACATATCCTTAAGGTGTTCAAACCCCAAGGTCTTCACTTGGAATTCGTGCAGAAATAAACATCGCCTACTTAACGCATCAACAACCTTGTTAGCATTCCCAACAATATGTTTTATGACAAAAGTAAAATTTTGCATAAATTCAACCCATTTTTCATGCCTCTGATTCAATTTTTATTGTCTGCTTATGAATTGTAAATCTTGGTTGTCGCTATACAAGACAAAATCTTGTGGGACAAGATAATGCCTCCATTTCTTCAATGCTTGAATTATGGAATAGAACTCCTTGTCATATGTAGAGTATTTGTTCTTAGTTTCATTCAAATTCTCACTAAAATAGGCAACATGTATGTTATCCTAAATCAAAACTACTCCTATTGCAACTCCACTTGCATCACATCTTACCTGAAATGTCTTCTCAAAATTCTGCAAGATCAGAATTGGTCGTTCTGTTATCTTCTCCTTCATTATATTGAAGCTCTTTTCAGCCTCCTCTATCCATTTAAAAGAATTGTGACGCTTCTTCACTATATCCATCATTGGCGCACAAATTCCACTGAAGTCTCTAATGAACTTCCTATAGAAGCTTGCTAATCCATGGAATCTCCTTACTTCGAACATTCTTCTTGGTGACGGCCATTCTCTGATCGCTTTCACCTTCTCTAGATCCATCTTCAGTTCATTCGAAGAGATCACGAAACCCAAATAAATGAGTTCTATATTCATAAAAGATGACTTCTTCAAATTGATCAGCAGCTTCTCCTACTGTAGCCTCCTCATTACTAGCATTAGGTGCCTCAAATGCTCCTCTTTAGTCCTGCTAAAGATTAATATATCGTCCAGATATACAACCACAAACTTGCCAATGAACTCTTTCAGAATTTCATTCATCAACCTCATAAAATTACTCGGGCCATTTTTTAATCCAAATGGCATAACCAACCACTCATATAGACCTTTGTTTGTCTTAAAGGTTGTTTTCCATTCGTCACCTTCTCTCATCTTAATCTGGTGATATCCACTTTTTAGATCTATCTTAGAAAATAAATTTGCTCCCCTTAAGAAATACATTAAATCATTCATTCTTGGTAAAGCAAATCTATACCTGATGGTGATCTTGTTGATGGCCCTCGAGTCTATGCACATTCTCCATCCTCCATATTTCTTTGGGCTCAACACAGTTGGTACTGTGCATGGGCTCAAACTTTCTCTGACCAAACATTTGTCTAGCAATTCTTAGACTTGGTTCTTTACCTCCTCATTATCTTGAGGTGTTAATTTGTACGCCTCTTTGTTTGGAAGAATTTCTCTTGGTATCAAGTCAATATGATGGCTAATACTCCTGATGGGCAGCAATGCGTTTGCCAGCTCATCCACCACTATATCAACAAAATTATCCAGCAGCTCCTGAACTTCTTCAGGAAAATCATCCATTGATGTACTCGTAAGGATGACTCTGGGATTCCTCACCATAGGGAACTACATCTCATGTTATTCCTTCACTTCTTTCAGGAGTTCCTTCCCACTCATGAGAAGTATGCTTGTGTTTTCTTCCTCTTTTACTCTCTTCTCCTCCATTGGCAGCAACATATGCATCCTACCATTCTTCTCTAATGTATATGTGTTTTTCCTCCCATCATGAATGACATTTATGTCAACCTTCCATGGTCTTCCCAATAGAATATGGCATACATCCATGGGGATTAAATCACATATGATTTCATCTTTATAACCTCCTATTTTAATTTCAACCAGGCATTGTTTAGTAATCGTTACCTGGTGTCCTTTTTGCAACTATGAGAACTTGTATGGTTTTGGATGTGCAGCTGTCTTCAACTCCAATTTCTCCACAATCTCTATGGATATCAGGTTGTCAGTTATCCCACTGTCAACAATCAACTTTCATACTTTGTCCTTAGTCTTGTAAGTTGTCCTGAAGAGATTGTTTCTCTGCATTGGATTTTCAGCTTCTGCCTCTAGTTTTAAGAGAACCTTTCTCAACATCAGAGATGCTCCATCCTCTCCTCCTTCTACTTCAACATCTCTTTTCTATGCTTCTAAAATGTGAGCTTCTCCTCCTTCCTTCTTATTCTCAAGACATTCCCAAGACATGTGTCCTATCTTTCCACAGGCACAACATCTTACTCCTCCTCTGCCTCTTCCTCTAAAAGAGTTTCTTCCACCACCATGTCTTTCCCTGGAACTTGCTCCTCATTCTGAGTGATTGTGTGGTTTCTCAGCCTCATTCGTAGACTGATGTGCTATGTCACGATTAAATCCCTTGATTTTTCTTGGGACTGAGCTTTTACCTCTTCCTCACTCGTTCTATTTTCTGGCCAGCTTCTCCTCTGCCTTCAGCGCAAACTGATAAGAATCCTCCACGGTTCTGACTTATATCATGTTGAGCTCATATTGGATTTTATATCTCAAGCCATTTATATATTTGGCGACCTTCTCTTCATCTCTCTCTCATTGTCTAGTTTTGATGTTTAGCTAGTAGAACTCCTTAGTGTACTCTTTAACTGTCATCCCTTTCTGTCTCAGGTTTTTCATCTTCCTCAACAGATTTATCTAATAATATTTGGGAATGAACTTAGCCTTCAGCTTGGCTACCATTCTATCCCAACTCTTTATCCTCTGTTTGCCTTTTCTTCTTCTCTCAGCCTGCAGTTCATCCCACCACAGTGTTGCATGCCCTTTTACCCTGGTGACTTCCTGCTTCACCTTCTTCTCCTCATGGACATCTCCATAGTCGAAATATTTGTCCATGGATCTTATCCAATCCAATAGTTATTCAGCATCTAGATTTCCCTCATACATTGGAACATCTATTTTTTCTCTGCCTCCCAATTTGGAAACTGCTCTCAACAAACGTCCTTCTGGAGCATCCTCTCCTACAAATTCTTCAACCTCAACCTCTTCACTTTCTACTTCACTGACGTCTCCAGTGTCGGGTGCTCTTCTCTGTGTTTCTTTCATTGTTTCCAATCTGGAGCGAAGCTCTTGCATCTCCCTCTCTACAACACGATTGGCTAAAGGTGCCTCTTGTCTCCTTGGCAGCATTGGGATGACTTCCTATCACACAACGAGTAAAAATCCAAGTTATATGTCTCTTCCTCTTTCTCTTTCGCTTGAAGTCTACAGAAGAAGAACAATGGCTCTGATACCACCTGATGCAGACCCCCTGTCCCTCTTAAGGGTTGCGTGACCTCTCGGTCAGGATCTCCTGATTTTGAAACTGAAATGACTCTTCTAGTTCCGAGTTGGAACCTCCCTCTTCTAATCCACAGGTCCTTATCTGAGTTTTTCCAAAAAAAACCAACCCTAAACACAAAACCCCACTCCACGTGACCACAGAAGTGACCACAGACCTAGCCTGAAAGGCTCATCACATTTCACAACCCCGAGCTTTCCAATACAACGGGTCCTTGGCTCCTCCAAGTCCTGAAACTCCGATGAGGGATAACGAAGGTTAGCTCCTCCCTTTTCCCAACTCATGTGACCACACACCCGTGACCACGAGCTCTACCACGAAAGGTGCATCACAGTTCGCAATATCAGAACCTTGTGCTATAAGGGGCCTGACCCCTCCAAGTCACGAACGCCAAAATCCCAATGACACAAGATCTACAACTCATGTCTCTCTTGGGTCGACGACCATGATTATTTCGGTGTTTCACATTTCGCGACTTCGCCTGCGCGAAATATACTCGCTCTTTCACCCGATCACCAAAATCACAAAATATCTCATCACTACAGATCAATGGCTCTAGGCCTTTGAAGATCTGATGGTTTTCATCCTTTCATGATTTCATGGGTCAAGAATCCCAGCTCTTACCCTTTGTATCCCTGGTAGCCAAAATCGCGAAAAGGGATCAACGACCTAGATCTATTGGGAATCGATGGCCACCATTTCTCCTGAGCGTCGAGTGTTGAAAGGTATCCTTGTTAACCTCCCCGTAGCTCCACTTGATCCAACGGCTCATGGAATTTTTTGACTCTCCTCGAGAGCTCTCCACCATCTGTTTAGGTCTTCTCGATCCCACCATATTAACAATTTTTTGCCAAATTGGTACACAATATTATCTTCTTGACCTATTTAATAATGAATAACCATAGGAGGAGACCTAACTAAATTAAACTAGAAAATACATACACATTTTTATGTATCTGTATGGGGAATTACATCCCTGGGATCGCCCTTTGTGGCTGGGATAGACTTTCTTATTTTATTTTAAGTTACCAGTGCAAACTATTGTACATAACAAGAATCAACTGTGTGTAGAGTTACATATAGAAATGCATATACGTATAGGGATACATACAGAAACATATGCATACGAATAAGCCCCACCGATCACATTGTCGAACTCTGGAAGTAATGATTTTGACCTTTCAATGTAAATAGAAACTATGGAACAAAGAATTTAGATGTGAAGGACGAAAAATATTAGACAAGAAACAGAGATGCGTGAACCCCTTAAATATCTTGATGACTTTGTTTTAATTATACAAGTGAATTCCATAACCCTGTCGTCAACTAACAAATTAAACCAACGCTCTGATCAATCGGGCGACAATGGAAATAGAGGGAAATTGTGGATCTATTAATCACATTGGAGATCTGTAAATACTATAAAGTACAATCCATAAATTTATCAGACATATTGTCTGATAACATAGAAGTGGTTATACTTCTAAATTTGAATGAATAATTAATGTATCAACTAAAATCCAGAACAATAATTAAAATATCTCAATTACTGCATAATAGTCTCTCACAACGAATATGGTATAACATCTAAATCCTTCTGCTAAGAAAGAAACTAAGACGATAATACACCATGCGATGAATGAATTAGAACCGAAACCTTCATTTCAAAAACTTGGGTTATTAAATCTGGAGTGTTTTCAAAAAGGAACTCGAGTACCTTGCATACGGGGATGCCAAGGAAAAGTCTGAGGGTTCGGATGCTCTGTTCCTGCAAGGAAGTAAAAGAAAAGAAAAAACATAATAATAAACTCATTAGTAGATGTCAACGTTTGATAAAGAGTCTTACATATGATATATAGAGATAAATGGAATACACCAAATTAGAATACAGAGGAGTTCTGGACTATACTTAACTTAGGACCTTACCGTCGGTCGTCGTCTGCTTCAGGATTGACATAGTCATCCCCGAACTGGATGGGAGGAGAGAACCAAAGTTGCTCTCATGGGTACCTCGCAAGGATCAGAGGCCTCATCATTAGGATAAGTTATGCAATTCTTAGAACTTAAAACATAAAAAAAAAAATGTCTAAAGACTAAGACAATCAAGAAACATTGCCAGAAGGTATTCTACTCTAAAAAACCCAAGTAAGGATGCAGTCAGGATAACAGAAGAAAGATCCTTGCCAAGGGGTAGTCTTACTAAGGCATGTAGTATTGAACACAATGTATTGCATAACGTAGTAAATAAAACCCAGTACCCTTATTCCTGAAGCATACAGACTTTCTCCCGAGGCTTATACATGCATAAGTCGACCAGATAGTTAAAAAGATGAAAACCCTAACGTAAGTCACGAATGCAAATTACTAGATTACGGTATCATTTCCATTCTTTAACCTGTAATGGAATACTACCACACTACTGTTATGAAATAATGCAATGAACATACAGACTGGTAGACGCCCAGAGAAATGTCCTAGATGACAACATTCAGAAAAAAACAACCACCAGTGCCCTACGACTAAACTACACTACGCAAATACAAATATGTCTGTGCAAAGCAAACCCTTAAAAGAAAATCAGAAACTCCCATACAGAATAATGATAAAATGATAGGGACTAAAGACTTAAACTGGTTGTTGGAGATGACCCGATCATATTTTTCCTCTGCTAGAGTAAAGCACCTCCTCGGCCCTCACACTAGAGCGTTATTCCTATAACCACCCTAGACATTTTCTTATAGAGCGATCAAGCCAAATGGAAATGAAACCTGACTAGTTTTTTTCCAGAAGGTCTTAAGAAAGAAACATTTAATATTACTGTATTGAGCCATGTGATATTCGGGACATGAACAAACCCTCACAAGACACGAAAGCAGGTGACAGGTTCGGGTGGGTCTAGATGTAGGTGTCCATTAAGGAGAGGGACAGAGGTATCAATGCACCCTGATAGATACTACACTGGTCCTCGCACTGAGTTAATGCAATGGGAAAGGATGTCATAACAATTACTCTGTAACTAATGACGAGAAGGAGACTACCCTTGTATACTTAGCATGTTAGTGGACCCAAGGCTAGAAATGTACACATTCTACCTTAGGGGCATAGCTTAGGCTTAGGCCTTGAAACCACTTCCTAATATGACTGGACTAAAGTTCCCTATCGAGAGGACCCTTAATCATTTATGGAAAATATGTTTTGCCTTCTTATATCTTAGCACTGATTTGACAGTGGATCGGGAGGCCATGAACTTGTATTTTCCTTTACACTGAAAACTATTAATATCTTGAATTATATATAATTATACAAGGGTTCTTTCAACAATATGCTCACAATATCTTCCAAACATATGTAACTTCTTATATATCGAAGATTTAATCGATAGGAAATCTATGTATATAGATATATAGATATAGTGAACATGCACAGACACGTTAGCTTTAAAGAAAATAATAAGGGTTGAATGAGTGATTAGTATTAACACTCGTCAATGTTAAAGTATAGTTAAAATAAAATAATAAGGGTTGAATGAGGGATTAGTATTAGCACTCGTCAATGTTAAAGTATAGTTAGGAATGTGGATATGCCAGGAAAGATAATGATGTCCCTAGAGGCTCTTATGAATTGATTGGCACTTCAATAACATAGGTTCTTACGCCTACACCTCAACATGTGTGAACCACCAGTGAAGAAGGTTATGTAGGTTATGTTAATTCGTAAAATAGGAAATGAATGTCCCCTAAGAAAAAAAAAATTTTATGTAAATTTTGGGGTACATTACATATGGTATCAGAGCCATAGGCTACAACACTTGGACCTTGAATAGGGCCTTCTGATTTATTTAATGTATAATTATGTTTTTATAAAGATAATAAAAACCTTTATTGTTCCAAACAGAAAACCTTTTGGTAAATTAAAAAATTATGGCAGCAGTAAATGATGACAAGGAAATCAGAATCGATGGAAACCCTGAACAAAGACTCCCTGGAAATCAGAGATAGAATAGTAAAAGAAGTTCACCTACTGAAGTTCTGGAAACAATGAGGAATCTCATCATTGAAATACAGGTTTTCAAAGTCGACAATGAAAAACTAAAGAAAGCTCAACAAGAACAACAAGAAATAAATGAAGTCCAGTTGCACAGTATAGTGACTAAGAAAATCCCAAAGGACAATAATAACGATGAAAAAGTCAACAAGAGATATTCCAAGAACTCGGGACCGGAAACAAAAAAAGGAGACAGTTCATCTAAAGGTAGACCTTCAGCTAAGGAGAAAACCAAAATAGACAGAAAGAGAAAACAAGTAGACCACCTTGAAGGAGAATTCAAGAAAATTAAACCAACTACCTTTGATGGAGAATCCATAATAGGAGAAGAAGCAGAGGCATGGTTATTGGACATAAAAAAATACTTCTAGATATATAAGTATCTCAACAATATGAAGGTCAGAATGGTCATATACAATCTGAAAGGGAAGGCCAACATTTGGTGGCAAGACCTGAAATTGGCCAAGGGTCTCAAGGAGAAACATATGGAATGGTCTGACTTTAAGAAATATTTCAAGAAACAGTACCTATCTGAAAGCTACTATGAAAGGAAAACAAAAGAATTTTATGAGCTAAGACTTGGACAGATGACAATGGAGGACGTTATAAATAAATTCCTGGAATTATTAAGGTTCGTAACTTACATCCAAGAGGATAAGGTAAAAATCCAACGGTTCTTAAGCTGTTTATTGCAGTCCTACAGGGACAGAATCGAGTTTGACAAGCCCAAATCCTTGAGTGAAGTATTCAGGAAAGCATGAATGTGTTACGATTAATACAAACAACGGGTAGAGTTTCCCAAAGTCTGGAAGGATAAGAAACAAGATCGAGTGAATCAACGAAAGAAGGGATACCAGCCAACTCCTTATCGTAATGCAACAAAAATATTTTCGAGAAAGGATTTTCACTCCAACCATCTTAATACGCAAGGCAGCGGTAAACCGATAAATATAGGAACGAAGAAGTTTGGGGAGATCCCCCGTGAACCATTAAAGTGCTAGGAATGTGGATAACCTCATCTAAGGAGGAATTGTCCACATTTAAATTCAACAAACAAAACTCTTGTTCATAATTTGTAGGAAACCTCGATGGTGGGAGACATGAGCAGAAGCCTGCATCGGATAAATGCAGCCATAGACGACTGGCAAGATGACCACCAATCCTTTGTGGTAGAAATTGAAGGTAAAATCAATAACACTCAAATTTATGTTTTAATTGACCCTGGAGCTATGTTAAGTTATATTACTCCTGATGTATTAGAGTCAAATAAACTTAAGAAACTGAAGCACGCAAAATCATGGTGGGTACAACTAGCAACATGAAAAAAAAGGAAAGTAGTTGACTTTATTTCTGATTTCAAGTTCAACTTAGATGGGAAAAACATAAGAGCAAGTCTAAACATCCTACCACTAGGATCTTATGATATGATTATCGAAATGGATTGGTTGGAAAGGCACAAAGTGGTACTAGATTGTTATACAAAGACACTTAACTATAAAGATGATTTTGGCACTACTAGAACATCCTAAGGTATACCAAAACCGGTATCAGTTAGAAAAATTTCAGCAATGCAACTCAAGAAATGTATGAGAAAGGGATGTCAATTTTATGCCATCCAAGTAACGAATTTGTTAAAAAAGATAGATAAGCCAGAGTTAAAATATTTTTCTCTCCTATGTGAATTCAGAGACATGTTTGTGGATGAGATACTGAAATTAACTCTTAGGAGGGAAATAGACTTCTCCATAGATTTTCTACCTGGTTCAACCCCTACCTCAAAAGCACGTTACCGAATGTGTCTACCAGAATTGATAGAATTAAAAATACAATTACAAGAATTGTTGGACAAAGAGTATATCAGAATGAATGTTTCACCATGGGGGGAACCAATCCTCTTTCTGAAAAAGAAATACAGTACTATAAGTATTTTTACTGATTATAGACAATTGAATAAAATGACTATTAAGAACAAGTACCCCTTACCCAGGATAAATGACCTATTCGATCAAATAGGAGGGGCCAATATATTTTCAAAATTGGATTTACGATCCAGTTATCATCGGGTTAGAATAAAGGATGAGGATATAAGAAAAACAACTTTTCGAACAAGATATGGACACTATGAATTCGTAGTCATACCTTTTGGACTCACTAACGCACCAGCCACATTTATGTGCCTGATGAACAGTATTTTCAGTCAGTACTTGGACAAGTTCATACTAGTATTTATCAACCATATTCTGGTCTATTCTAAAATAGAGGAAGAACATGAAGAACACTTAAGAATAGTTTTGCAAACGCTAAGGAAACACAAATTGTACACCAAATTTGATAAGTGTGACTTTTATCAAAAGAAAATACAATATCTCGGACATGTAATTTCAGCAGAAGGCATTGTCATAGACCCTGAGAAAATAAAACCCATCACAGAGTGGTTGATACCTAAGGATGTGGCGGATATCTAGTCATTCATGGGAATCACCGGATATTATCGTAGAATTATAGAAGATTTTTCCAAGATAGACTACCCTATCACGTCATTAAAAAAGAAAGGGACCAAGTTTAACTGGTCACATAGGTGTCACGACATTTTTAAGAAGCTGAAAGAATTATTGACAACTGCACCTTTATTGAAGGTAGCAGACCCAGATAAGGGTTTTACTGTATGTGTTGATGTAAGTAAAGAAGGACTAGGTGGTGTCCTAACACAGGAAGGATACGTAATTTGTTATGAGTCCCGAAAATTAAAAGAACATGAGAGAAATTATGTTACTCACGACTTAGAATTGGCAACAGTAATACACGCCTTAAAAATGTGGCAACTCTACATAATGGGTAGAAAATTTCTACTATTAACGGATGATAGTGCTGTGAAACATCTGTTTAGTCAACCAGATCTTAATGCAAGGCAAGCAAGATGGCTAGCCTTCCTGAGAAAATTCGACTTTGAGGTCAGACATATTAAGGGTAAGGAAAATAAGGTAGCAGACACTTTAAGCAGAAGAATCCAGGGGTTATTTGAGATAAATATCAGCAGGGCAGAAATTGATCTGGAACAAAGAATAAGGAAGACAAGTATTAACGATGAAAATTACACTAAGATAATGATAGAATTACAAAACAACACCACCAACTCAGATAAACCAGATCTGAGTATCGATAAGAACGAACTATTACGAATTAAAACCATACTTTACATACCAGATGTAGCAGAGTTAAAGTTAATAATCTTGGACGAAGTGCATAAGAAACCATATTCTGGCCATCCAAGATACCATAAAACGACAACTGTGCTCACTTAGAAAACTATTTTTCTAGCCTAATATGAAGGGAAAAACAGTGGAATACTTGGCTAGGTGCCAATATTGTCAGTAGGTTAAGGCTGAACACCAGCATGTAGCCGGCCTATTACAACCTTTACCAGTGCCAGAATGGAAATGGGAGACCATATCACTAGACTTTATAACAGGTTTTCCCAAAACTCAGAAACAAAATGACTCTATTATGGTTGTAATCGATAAAATCAGTAAGTCTGCACACTTTATTCCTGTGAAATCTACTTTTAAATGTATAAACATTGCTGAAATATTTATGAAATAAATTTTTAGACTCCATGGTATTCCTAAAATGGTAATCTCAGATAGAGACGTAAAACTAACATCCACTTTTTGGAAAGAATTGTTTGCAGGGATAAATACTAATTTGAATTTAAGCATGAGTTACCATCCAAAAATGAATGGACGGACCGAACGAACAAATCATATCGTAAAATATATGCTCCACATGTATGTAAGAACAAACCAAGTAAGTATGAAGACTACCTGTACTTGGTAGAATTCGCATATAACAATGGGTACCAAACTTCAGCTAAATTGAGCCCCTTCGAGGTACTGTATGACACAAAGTGTACAACACCAATTAGCTGGGATGACTCGGTCGACAGACTCATGATTGGACCATAAATGCTCCATGAAATGGAAAGTATAGTAAGAAAGGTGCAACAGAACTTAAAAGAGGCATAGGACAGATAGAAAAGTTATGCGGACCAGAAAAGAAGACACTTGGAATTTCAAGTGGGAGATCATGTTTACTTAAAATTCAAAGCCCGAAAGAGTTCACTAAAACAAGGGAACTGTGCCAAATTGGCACCCAAGTTTTGTGGGCCCTTCGAGATACTAGCTCGAATTGGACCCGTAGCATACCAACTTGCACTTCCATCTAATCTAAGAATTAATAATGTATTTCATGTTTCCTTGTTGAAAATGTATGTCCATGACCCTACCCATATGATTGATTGGAACTTGGTGTAGGTGGAACCAGAAGGCAAGTTCCAGGCAGAACCCCTACACATTCTGGATTGGAGAGAAATAACACTTCTGAATAGAGTCGTCACTTAGGTAAAGGTGCAACGGAAGCACTTTAGCCCTAAGGAGGCCACTTAGGAGTTGGAGGGAGATTTGCGAAAATATCATCCAATCTCGTTCCAAGAAAGGAACACACACTAAGAGCAGTGTTTTATTGAAGGGGGAAAGGATGTGACATCCCCAAAATTAAAGTAATTTCAAAATTCAAAAAAAAAAATTGTTAGAAAACTATTTCGTTTTTGGTAAATTTGAATTTGGAAAATTTTTCCATTTATGGCAATTCCAAATTTTGAATTTGGTAATTTGTAAATAAATTATTATGACTGTTGGGAAGAAATTCTGACTGGACCCAACTAACTATTTGATTTTGACACTTGTATGAAAACATAATATTTTATATTTATTGCAGGAGGAAAATGGAACAACCATGTTAAAATCAGTTGGCCATGACTCCATGAGTGGGGAACATGTTGGAACTATCTATGGGTTGATTGTTACAAGTGGAAAATTAGGGATTTGGCCAATGGCAGCGCCTAAAAATCAGGGATTTAGAAAGCTGGGAAAATTCCCAAGGGAGGGGAAAAAAGACCTAGGCAAAAAGGATTTGTGTTGATAAATAACATATGTGAGGATGCAGGATGTTGCCAAGTATGCACCGGAAAAATGAATTGGACTCTTACTATTATGAACACTAAATTCTGAGTGTGAGGCAAGGAGAAGTGGCTGAGAAAAGTACTGTTGCTGAGGAGGGGTTCTGGAATTCACCCTCATGGATTCATGGTCAGGTTAGGGGGTGAATGGAACAAGTAACCTTGGTTGTTCCGTTCTAAGGTTGGGAGGAACGTGGATGTTCCCTTTGTCTTCCAACATTTGGTTCATATATGTTCATCTATCCTTTTCTGGTAATACATCTCTTGTCTTAGTTGTTGTCCATATACATAGATATATTTTTGGATAGATGATTTCCATTTGAAACTATCGTTAAATAGGAATCATTCTGATCTGAATGATTTAAAGAGAGAATTAGTATCATCTTGTGCATATAACTGCCACTGTTGAAATTATCGTTAAATAAGAGTCATTCTAATCTGAATGATTACAAGAGAGAATTAGCATATTACTACTGAATAAGTTTTGACAGACTTCTTTTAATATGTATGGTATATTCCTGTTTAATAACATTCGATGGGAAAATGGTGAAGGAAGGGTAAAACATCCTATAGGATAGTTGTAGTTATTGTACAAAGATTTTACTAAGTAGTACACAGGGAAATGAGTATTGAATGGTGGAAGTACGCCATAATTTGTAATCACATTGATGGCTTCTCGATCCCACCATTTATATTAAGAAATTTCTGCCAAATTGCTATAGAATATTATCTACTTTACCTATTTAATAATGAATAACCATAGGAGGAGACCTGACTGAATTAAACTAGAAAATTCATACACCTTTTTATGTATCTATATGGCGAATTACATCCCTGGGATTACCCTTTGCGGATGGGATAGACTTTCTTATTATATTTGAAGTTACCAGTGCAAACTATTGCACATAACAAGAATCAACTGCGTGTAGAGTTAAATACATAAATACATATACGTATAGGGATACATACAGAAACATATGCATACCGATAAGCCCCACTGAGCACATTGTCGAACTCTGGAAGTAATGACTTTGACCTTTCAATGTAAATAGAAACTATGGAACAAATAATTTAGATGCGAAGGACGAAAAATCTTAGACAAGAAACAGAGATGCGTGAACCCCTTAAATATCTTGATGCCTTTGTTTTAATTATACAAATGAATTCCATAACATTGTCGTTAATTAAAAAATTAAACCAACCCTCTGATCAATCGGGTGACAATGGAAATAGAGGGAAATTGTGGATCTATTAATCATATTGGAGATCTGTAAATACTATAAAGTACAAGCCATAAATTTATGAGACATATTGCCTGATAACATAGAAGTGGTTATACTTCTAAATTTGAATGACTAACTAATGTATCAACAAAAATCCAAAACAGTAATTAAAATCTCTCGATTACTGCATAATAGTCACTCGCAGCGAATATGGTTCAACATATAAATCCTTCTGCTAAGAAAGAAAATGAGACGGTAATACACCATGTGATGACTGAATTAGAACTGAAACCTTTGTTTCAAAAATCTGGTTTATTAAATCCAGAGTGTTTTCAAAAAGGAACTTGAGTACCTTGCATATGGGGATGCCAAGGAAAAATACGAGGGTTCGGATGCTCTTCTCCTATAAGGAAGTAAAGGAAAAGAAAATAAATTAATAAACTCATTACTAAATATGAATGTTTGATAAAGAGTCTTACATATGATATGCAAAGATAAATGGAATACAACAAATTAGAAAGGAGTTCTGGACTATACTTAACTTAGGGCCTTAGCGTCGACCGTTGTTTTCTTTAGGATTGACATAGTTGTCCCTAAACTGGATGGGAGGAGAGAACCGAAGTTGATCTGATGGGTACCTCGCAAGGATCAAAGGCCCCATCATTAGGATAATTTATGCAATTATTAGAACTTAAAACATCAAAACAACAAAAATGTCTAAAGACTAAGACAATCAAGAAATACCGTTGGAAGATATTCTACTCTGAAAAACCCAAGTAAGGATTCATTCGGGATAACAGAACAAAGATCCTTGCCAAGGGGTATTCTTACTAAGACCTGTAATATTGAACACAATGTATCGCAAAATGTAGTAAATAAAACCCATTACCCTTATTCCTGAAGCATATAGACTTTCACCCGGGGCTTATACATGCAGAAGTCGACCAGATAGTTAAAAAGACGAAAACCCTAACATAAGTCATGAATGCAAATTACTAGATTACAGTATCGTTTCCATTCTTTAACCTGTAAGGGAAGACTACCACACTACTATTACAAAATAATGCAACGAACATACAGACTGGTAGATTCCCAAAGGAATGGCTTGGATGACAACATTAAAAAAAAAACAACCATCGGTGCCCTATGACTAAACTACTCTACACAAATACAAATATGCCTATGGAAAGCAAACCCTTAAAAGAAAATTGGAAAATCCCATACAGAATAACGATAAAAATATAGGGATTAAATATTTAAACAAGTTGTTGGAGACGACCCAATCATATTCTTCCTCTGTCAGAGTAAAGCACCACCCTAGACTTGTTCTTACAGAGTGATCAAGCCAAATGGAAATGGAACCTGACTATTTTTTTTCCATAAGGGCTTAAGAGAGAAACATTTAATATTACCATATTGAGCCATTATAACATCCCTCTCTGGCGCACTGAGCGAACTTATTCTTTGAGGACACTTGCTCGCAAGTGATCCACATTATTATGCTATTAAAACTTTTGATTTTGATTATGAGGCGTTATGGGTTGATGACATGTTGTTTTACTACATTGACATAGACAAGTGCTATTGACTCGATTTTACTGAGTGTGTAGGGTTTTGGACCTCGGGGATGCAGAGGCATCGATGAAAACCCTTGGACTCCAGTTTGAGTCAGGGAGTGTGCCATTGGGGTTTGATTGTTTTAGTGTGATATTAATGCATTTGACTGGATGATATGATATGGATATGTTCTGACATTATTTGTCGATGATGTAGGATGATGATAGCTTGCTGACTAGATTCACATATGGAGTAAAGGGGTCACACATGACTACCAGAGATGTTGACGGAGAGGTGTGGACAGTAGCCCTACCACAACCTACTAGCACTCCCGTTGTGGCTCAAACTGTAGGTTAATGATTACCTAGTTCGAGAGGACCCACGATGTTGTGAGGGAAGACTGCGACAGTCACTCATGATGATTCTAAGGGTCGCGCAATAAGGTGGGGACCTTATTCCTTAGAAGCCCTTAGTACCCACAAGTTCACCTGACGGAGTGTTGACTCCAGGGGTTTTTTATGTCTACCAAGTCAGTCAAGAGGCGAGTGACACCCTTGGAGCACGTAGTGCGTCCTGAAGGGCACGTCGCGCAAGGGAACAGATGAGGTGAGTGGCACCATTGGAGCACCTAGTGCATCCTGAAGGGCACGTCACATTGTCGATGATAGAGGAATGAACTTAGATGGCCTTAGGACGATTAACGTGTTAACTATTTTTCCCTAATTGAATGTCGCCCACTACGAAATCTAAGGTCTAAGTCTAAATTACGCAAGTGGTAAAATTTTATCTTCTATAAAATAATAATAATAATAATAAAAATAGAAACAACTTAAATAATTATTATGAACTTCGTTAAATCTTCTAACATGAAGGCAGTAAGAAATTTAATTTATTCATAAAAAAAATAAAAATCTATTGATATAAAATGTAAAAAGAGGAATTAATTATTTTATCTTTTTGATAATTAAAAATACACTAATTAAATGATAAAATGGAAAAGGGGTTAAATTCCACACCTGCCTTTTTGAGTTCTAATTAAAAAGGGGAAAGAGGGAAAATAAAAATAAAAATTAGGAAACTAGGGAAAAGTGGTAACATAAAAAGGGAAAAAGGGGAAACTTAAGGGGAAAAGCAGAAAGTAACCTTAGTAAAGAAACTACCATTTAAGAGCTTTCTAATTTTAAACAGAATTAGCAATTTCATAATAGGGAAAGCCTTTAAAACCTATAAGGGAATTTGGGGACACCTAGGATTTATTCTGCGAGTAACTCTAGGTGGGTGAGGGAAATAAGATAATTAATTAATTAAAGAAATTAAATAATGGAGGAATGAAGGGGATGGGTGACACTTGTGCAGAGAAGAATTGTTAGGAATTTATTTTTAAAAACTTTAATTAAATGAGATTTTAGGAAAGAGAGGAAGTTCAAAACTCTATATAATGAAGGAAGGAGGAGGAGGAAGGACCATATTATGTTTGCATAACGATACGCTACAGAAATATCTACTTGATTGATTTGCTTGTGGGAGTTGGGTTACCCAGCTCGGAGAGGAGTGGTAGCTCGGCCTTGCGAGGCTAGCTGGGAGCTAGTCAAAATCTTTGGATAGTGTGTGTGGCCCCTTTGCAGCGCAGGGGGCTAAGGGGGAAGAAGAGTACCCCTAGCATTGGCTGGGAGGTACCGGTGAAGTCTGAACAGTCGATGAGCGGGAGTTGCACGGAGCGCATGGGATGTCATTCAGAGCAGGCGATTAAACAATGGTACGCTCTCTTCATTTTTGTATGGTAGAATGTATTATGACTTATGCTCGGATTTTCTTATTTAATGGAAAAGTAAAATGATGTTTTTGATTGGTGACTAAAACTTTCCTTAGCCTAGCTCGATGGTGGTTGACTCCCATGGCCTTTGTCTTCCCGCATGTCGTGACCTCCCTGTGTGTTGATTGTGACCTTGAGGTTGTTTAGCCTTCGTCCCTAGCTCACTAGTCCTCGCATGAGCAGTCGGCCAAGAGCCTGATCTATGGTCATCACCTTAGCGTTAAAAGACCTATGGATCTCAATGCCTTGCTTTTCTATCCAAGGATGATGAAGCGAAGGAGAACCTATCATCCGTCTACCTCTGTGGATGTCCTTGCCTGATTGTTGGACATGCGTCTTTCAGTACGACCTTTGCGTATGGATTATCCTGCTTCCTGGTTGTGTATTTCTCTGCACCTTGCCTGATAGAAACCGTGTGATCCCTTCGATGAGTCATCCTTATGGCCCTAGCATTCTCCTACTATTGTCAACATTTTTATATCGGTACCCCGAGATGTAAAAAATAATTAACTTCAATCTGCATTTGGGTTCTTGTTGGATTGACTTGTCTTATTCACTTCAACAATTGTAATTATATGAGAGATGTAAAATATTACCCCTGCGATTGTAGATATGAATGGATGAAAAATATTATCTCCGTGATTTTCATTATGTAACAGATGTAAAAATGTTACCTCTGCGTTTGTTTTCATGCATTGATGAATAAAAATTAACTCTGCATTTTATATTCATGGACATTTTAAATCGGTGGTTTATTTGATGGTTAATTTGATGTTGCGTAGCATACCTCCCTTGCAGCATAACCTTGTATGTTTTGACGGCTATTTTGGTTTCCTCCCTTTTCTTACCTCTGCTCCTTAAATTCATGAAGACGGTTAGTCTGTGTTGACCAAATTGATTGGCAGCCTTCACTTGCCTACGTTTTTTTTCTTCTGGAATGACCGTAAGGCTGTGCCTTGAGACCCAGTCAGAATGTCCTTGGGTGCATGCTCTTTTGTCACCCTTCTAGACTGCCACTCGTCATTTTTAACCTCAACATCTACCTGGAAACCTCTGCATTTCAGCCATCACTCCCAGCGTGGATCTCTGCAATCCTCACTTTGAAAACCACGTCTTCTTGCCCACGAAATTTGGCCCCTGTCCGTTAACGTATCGGTGCCTTCAACTATGAGGAACAATGACTATATTGTTCTAATTGGTGGTGAGTAAGGTACCACGACTTCCTTTAAATAGCAGGGCGAATACAGTCAATAGAAATCATGAATTTATTGATGGAAAAAATGAATGCATCCTTACAACAATCATTTTTCCTTGCGAGGTGCTTAATGCGTGGTCGCTCCATTTAATGGTGTTGTGTTTGCATTTCTTCCTTGTTGACAACGTTTTTACTGTTTGTTTGATTTGATTTGTCACCCGAACGTTTGGGTTTCATTTGTTGATTGCTTGTTGCGTAGTGTTGAGTTGTAGATAGGGTACATTCTTTCTTTATCCCTTTGATATTGATCGTTCCAGAATGTTTTTAACTCAACCTTGAGAATTGATTACCGGCTGGAACTAGAATGTAGCTCTACGTTTTCCTGGAATGACTGGCTTATCACTCAACAAATTCGGCTGCGGGTATCCCTGTTGATTGTGTTCTTATTATTAGCATCTTGACAGGAATTTTGATACCAACTCGTATGACCCATCACTGTACATGTTCTAACCTCTTTACCAGTAAAATATTAATAATAAAAACCCTCCCCCCTTGGGCTAGAAGACAACTGTCTCAGACCAAGTCCAGTCAATGGCAGTAAACCCTTTTTTTTTAATTGACGGAAATTAATTAAGTGACAGGTTGAATGGCAGCCAATTATTAAAAATTAGTTATTGAATTGGCAGTAAAGTAATGACAGTGAGTTTAGGATTGGGAAGGCAATTTATTTTTAAGACAACATACTTAAGGCGTGTTGGATGTTAAAGTCATTAATAGCATGATAATTGATATAGCGAATGTTGTTTATATCTTTGCAATTGCTAAAGTTAGAACCTATTAATGTTTGTGTATAGTCGTAGTTAGTATATAAATTTGTGTTTAGGACTTGCTAAATTGGATGGCTTTTAAGGTCATTTTAGAATGGTAATTTGTTGTCTAGTTGCGATTTAGACTTACTAAACTTGCTTTGCTTTTAAGGTTGAATTCAGATTTGAAATAGTTGACCAGTTGTATATTAGACTTGCTAATTTAGATATGAAATTAATGTTAGTTGGAAGTATAAATATTACCTATTGCTAACTCAGACTCACTCATTTGATTCGTAATCCATGTTAAGATCGGCTGGTAATTGTTGACTAATGGAAATTAGACTGGTTAATTGACTTGTATTGAAAGCCTACTTAAATCGCAAATATTGACCTTTTAGCCTGGAGTAATGGTTGGTTGTTGACGAAGTCGTTTTTATCTTGCGCTTGCTATTAAGGGTGCGGTTGTTCATTTTAATTAATGTTGTACTGGGTTGTAAATGTTTAATGTGCTTGGTTTGCTTGTGTCGGGCAGAATGTACACACCTCCTTGTTCCTCAGAATAGTCTCTAGCCCTGAGACCTTAAATGGTCAAAATCGATGCGAACCTGGGCTTGAGTGTTACTTATGTGTCCTAGAGGTCCTAACCATTATAGGGTAGGACAGACGGGTAGTCATTCTTATTATTCGTCGGTTGAATGTCGTACGTTGCTTCCAGGTGCTTGATGTGCTTTTATGATTGGTTGTTATGTTGTTTTCGTGTGAGTTGCATGCGTTGGTTCGTCACCATGTTGCGATGTTGAGTATAATGTCATTATTACCTTCCTACACACACACACACACCAAAAAAAATAAAAAATTAGGGTGCTTTTACCAGTTGTAAAGCGTAGGAGTCGTACCAGATGGGGTTGTCACATCCATGTGATATTCGGGAGATGACCAAACCATCACAAGACATGAGAACATGTGACAGGTTTGGGTGGGTCTCGAGGTAGGTGTCCATTAAGGAGAGGGACAGAGGTATCAATGCACCCTGACAGTTACTACACCGGTCCTCACATCGAGTTAATGCAATGGGAAAGGATGCCATAACAATTACTCTGTAAGTGACGACGAGAAGGAGACTACCCTTGTATACTTAGCGTGTTAGTGGACCCAGGGCTAGGAATGTACACGTTCTACCTTAGGGGCATATCTTAGGCTCAGGCTTCGATACCACCACCTAATACGACTGGACTAAAGTTCCCTGTCGAGAGGACCCTTAATCATTTATGACAAATACGTTTTTCCTTCTTGTATCTTAGCACAGATTTGACAGCGGATCGGGAGGCCATGAACTTGAATTTTCCTTTACACTGAAAACTATTAATATCTCAAATTATATATAACTGTATAAGGGATCTTTCAACGGTATGCTCACAATATCTTCCAAACGTATGTAACTTCTTATATATCGAAGATTTAATCAATAGGGAATCTATGTATATAGATATATAGATATAGTGAACATGCACAGACACGTTAGCTTTAAAGAAAAGAGTAAGGGTTGAATGAGTGATTAGTATTAACACTCGTCAATGTTAAAGTATAGTTAAAAGAAAATAATAAGGGTTGACTGAGGGATTAGTATTAGCACTCGTCAATGTTAAAGTATAGTTAGGAATGTGGATATGCCAGGAAAGATAATGATGTCCCTAGAGGTTCTTATGAATTGATTAGCACTTCAATAACATAGGTGCTTACGCCTACACCTCAACATGTGTGAACCACCATTGAAAAAGGTTATGTAAGTTATTTTAATTCGTAAAATATGAAATGAATGTCCCCTAAGAAAAAAAAAACATTTATGTAAATTTTGGGGTACATTACATATTGTGTGAGGATTGGATTCCTCACATCTCAGTTGGATCTGAGATCAACAAGATAGGACTTGTTATGATGGTTGGATTTCTCATTTCTCAGTTGGATCTGAGAACTACAAGATGGGTCTCTCTTAGTTTCTTGAAGTTGAAGATATTCAAAGATTGATTTTATGTATTTTTCAAGTTAAATAAATAAATAAAATATTTATTCTTTTATATATTGGTTGAGAAAATGAAATAAATACATTTTGTTCAATTAATTTATGAAAAGTAAAAAATTGTCCAATGTTTTGTGACACTGATTCACCACCCCCCCCACTTAGTGTCAAGTGTCCATTTCAACACTTTATTCCTCCACCACTTGCTAGAATTCTTCTCTAATCATTGGCCAACAATAATGGAAGAAATCTGTCTTGAACCCATCTGTACCTGGAGATTTACCTAGGGGCATTTCTTTAACCTCCTCTTGGGTGTATTATTTAATAATTATTATTAACTACATTGTTATCTAATATTTATTCTTAGCTACATTATTATTATTGATTAATTATTCTCTTAGCTTTAAATTTTAACCTTTTATTATTCACTTTTACCTTATTACTAAAAACAATAACTATTTTTTCACAACAACTAATTTATAATGGTTATATCTAACCTTTTCCATAACGGTTAGATTATCTTCACCTTTATATACCCCCCTACCCAAACACTCTTTTCATACTCATTTCTTCAATAGTCCCTGATGATGGGTGGAGTGTCCACTCTAAATCTTTGACGTTTCAAAAACTTTTTACACAGTTTATTTCTAGAATTACAAACAACATTATGAGGAAGTGTGAAAATATACATACTTTAATACCTATTTTTTTTCATATATTTAATGGTAACAAGGCTCACATACTGGTTAAAATTTTCCATCCCAAATGAGAGTGAGTCTAATTGGAACTCTCCATCATGAATTTTCCCTTACCTTCTTGACAGGCCAATCTAAACCATTAACAAAAATGGTGCTACAAGTAGGGATAAATGACAATCCGATCCTACAGAGTCTTTCATGTTAATTATTTTTATTATTAATGACTCCTTCCCCAATCCATATATGGATATGTATTTCTAGTTCTATATATTAAAATACTCATACCAAGATAGTTAATCTATTGTCAAGATTTAAATTCGATGGTGAGAGAGAGATATCTACAACTGAACATACTTTTCAGTTCAATTTGAATTTTTTTTCACAATATTACTCATGAAGGTGTTATCTACAGGGTTTTCACTATATGTTCACTCTTACATTCAAAGGTCAAGTTAAAAGTTGGTGTGAGACTTTGGTAGCAGTCTCTATTCACACATGGGAGAAATTTATGCATGAATTTTCACATGCTTTTGAGAATTATAATTATTTTGAATTGCTTGAAGAAATGATAGAGCTTGGGTGTAACATCCAGCTCTACTGAGC
>SNQJ01S0035247.1:48851-59769 GCA_010110895.2 Picea sitchensis
AGATTATAAAAGAAAAATACACCCTTCAAAACAATGATGCATCATATATATAATTAAAACTTCTAGACCAAACCCCTTATTTGTGCTAGTTTCACCTCCGAGTTACAGTGCCATGAGTTGCTTCATGCTCAATAGTTTTTCCATTAGGGCAAACCTGGACAAGACAACAAAATCCAAGATTATTCAATGGACATATTTAACCTCCAGGATATTCCTACTAAAGATAATAGATTGCTACATTGGACAATCTAGAATATTAAATAAAATATGTATTTAAAAAAAATTATTCAACAATAATTATTTACTATACGTTAAGATGCACTAAATTGAGAATGTCAGAACATACCTTGACAATGCTTACAAGCACCTTATCAGCCTTTTTTTGGAGTAGCCCCTCATCATCCTAGATTCAAACATCGACTTACTCAGTGAGAACAAACTACAAACATAATAATTATAGAACTAGAAATAACTCATGAATGGGCTCCTCTTGGTTTCAATAATAATTTATTGGAGCCGTCTAATATTGCAACAAACCTCCCTCGATCTGATGGAGCATCAACGAAGTCAACATTGGCTTTGTTGTTGCTCCGGTGGATCAAGAGAGGTTTGGTCCAAGATTAGCCAATTCCTAATTTATTCTCTACTAAACAGGGCCAACCATGTGAAGGTGGAAGCTCTTATGGCCCCTCCCCCCCCTCACATCACTCTCGATTCCCCAATACCCAATATAACTGATATATTTAGGGTAAAACCTGAGGTAGACATAAATTTAATATTTTTTCTCACAAAATGCTTAATACATATCGGATCTAAACATAAGGGTAAAAAGAAGATAATAGAAATATAACAAAAATTTTCAGATCACATCAAGAAGATAACCATTGATAGAAATTGAATATCAATTCATAATCTGAACATAATTTATACCTTCTAGTCTAATCCAAGGGTCAAATGGTCAAAGGCAAAGCAAAATAACACTATCTACTATATAATATGCATTAAAAATATTCAAAAAATGTCACGGAAAAATAAATTTATCAAGAACTCATTGAAAGGAAAAGAAAAAAAAAAGGTATGCAAGACTTTAATATTGACTGGCATATGTGAATTTTTTTTATTATAAATGATCAATATTATAATATTATACATGAGTACTAGGATTTTTTTTTTTTTCTTTCCAGGACTTGCTGCTAATTCCCTAAGTATTTCATCAATATATGTGGCATCTTCTTTTACTGCATGCTCTTCTATTGTTGATTGTATTTTCATTCTCACATGCATTGCATTCCTTGTCACGTACTCATGGCATTGAGGCACCAGATGCGGGTCATCACCTACAACGAAAAAAAATATTAAATTTATAGGGCAAGTTATTGAATACAATTGATTTAGTTCATTAATAAGAAAACATATGACTGGAATGTAATAAGTTACCTACCCTGTGCTCCTCTTCTGTTAGAGGATCTCGATTTATGTCATGCAACTCTACCACTGAAACCACAAAATTTATAAGTTGACAATCATAATTGAATTAGTAAAAAGAAAAAATAGAATCAAAAAATTCATAAGTACGAAATTATTAAGTTATATATGATAAATATACAGCCATATTACCATCGTGGCTCTCATGTGCAACAACATCATGGGGTTGCACCGACCCAGTTATGTTAGGATCAAGTGCCACCTCACTTTCAGGAGGCTGCACCTCAATTTCATGGGGTTGCACGGAAGCATCATCTTGTGGTTTCTCTCTACTATCAACAAACTATTCTACAGTACTATTGATGGGCTTGGTAATATTCTTGCTCCCCTGCTATAAATAACAGAGAAACATATAAAATTATTGGATGATATCAAACAAGAATGTATTTTAAAGGTAATGAAACCATGTTATTGTGGTTAGATTTTTATAATATACCATCTCATGCACACTCGATCTTGGCGACTGTCCCAATCTTTTTCGGTGATCAATAATAGCTTGGTATTCATACTTGTAACCAAGCTAGAGGTCTTCCGTAGTGGCTTTGGTACCAAAATCGTCCCCCTACATTGCATAAGAGTATTGATTTTTGTTATTGGTTGCCCCATGAATTACCAGAAACCTAGAAGACGATATAACTAATAATATTGTTAAGATGTTTGATTAATTACAATTCATGCCTATAACTTCAAATAGCTTCCTTGGCCTAGTCTGTGTTGTCCATGTTTCTCAACCCTTTCCTTGGTGTCTTTCGAAGTGTCAGGGAGCCTATGAAAAATTTCAAGTATGTTATATACCAAAATTGTATTTAAAAATAAAGAAAGCTAAAAGTATTGAATTCAAATTATAATTTACCTTCCTAGACCAGGTGGATTTCTTCCTTCTTTTCTCAATCTCTTCTCCTTTGCATCCTCAATGAACGCCTTCCATTCCCTCTCAGGAATAATGGGTAGACGCTCATACCTAGGGTTCTTTTGCAAGTTAACCCTATACATGTCACGTATATACTTTAAATATAAGCCCACCGCTTTGGAGACCTCACTTTTGTCGAAGGTATCTACCCCAAACATACGTTCAAGGTAGTCCAAGATTTATTTTTTGAGGTGAATACTCTGAGAATTCCACTCGTGCGTAACGTGGGACCAAAAATTTCCAATGATTGGCCATGCAAGTGTTTATAAAACAAGTTGTTTCCTACATGCAAAAATAAATGATCATTAATTAGAAAATAATAATATATAAGATGATATATGCTTTAGATATACAACAACAAACGGTTAAAACAATTAAAATCACTTGGAATTTTTAATTTCTTTATTGGAACTCCTTTCTCATTCACTAAAAAAGTGCATGAAATTGTTCCTGTGCTAGCAACGCATGACGATCCAGGAAATGAACTGACAGTGTCATCATTGCCACTGCCACTAACCCCTGCATGTGGCTTTGCCACCTCTGGCTGAAGGGGTATGTCATGCTCACGGTCCCCATCTATAGGTGTGGACCCAGTCTGAGTATGACTGGGATCAATCGCAGGTGGAGTGATGAATAGCCTAGCCGGTATATGTTGGCTCGTGATGGATGGACATTGTGGTGTACTCTCTACAACATGACTACTACCAATATCTACTGCAGGAGTCAACTGAATCGAAGCCAAAATATCTTATATAAGAAAGAAAAAGTTTTTTTGATTAGAAAATGTAAAAGTTATAAACATGAAACATTCATAATTGAACTTATTACCAAAAAAAATCACTTTAAGATATGGTTATTACCTTATATTTTTGAAGGTCTTCCTTCAACTGCTCTATCCTTTCTTTAGTTTCTTGATTTTGATCTTTACTTACAATCAAGTGAAGGATTTCTCTGTTTGTTTTTCTGATGATTTTGTTTATTGTTACCATTATGTTGGGGTCATCCAACAAGTCTTCATTGACCCAATCATCACAACCATGGCCCGTGGACTACATATTTCAAGAAAGAAAATTTACTTTCAATTATATAACCAAATAATAAATTTCACATTAAATGTAATTCATAAATGTTAATCATATGCCTGTTCTGGGGGGGCTAGAGATTTTCCATGATCATCCTGCCAAGAATTAGGTGTTAGAAATCCATAAAAAATGAAATGGCTCATGCAAACTCACAGAGTATGATGTGCATTATAGTGAAGTGCATTGCCTTTAATTTACATGTTTTGAGCGGTCGGCTGGTGCTTTTCTAGGATCATCCTACCAAGAATTAGGTTTTAGAAATCTATAACAAATGAAATGACTCATGCCTACACTAAGAGTATGAAGTGCATAAGATTTAGGTGTTAGAAATCCATAACAAATAAACATCATGAACAATGATAAATTTACAAACAATGGGAATACAAATTTACAAACTGCACCACACCACATCATGATAAGTAAATATAATAGATTTCAAATTACCACCCCCATAATAGAAATGTCTGTATGTATTCGATTCAAGTTGTAATCAATCAACAACTGCTCCCTTGTAGTTATTGATTTTATTGCGCATATGAATACACAGTTTTGTTCCCGCCCCTCAAATATGCAATTGGGTTTCTTATTTTGTTGTCCCGGGTCGTGTACTATTTATAAACCCCGCAATATTTCCTGATGCCTTTGGCCTTCCGTCAATATACATAGACTCTCCTTTATTTCTATCATTGTCTCTTAGCTGTATATAATTTGCAGCCACTCCATATATCCGCATACCTCATGTATATTGGACTAGCTTCATCTAATCTCTATAATTGTAACAAGGCCCAACATACTCCATCAATTCAGTTATTCCACCGTCAAAAATCTTTATGCCATTCATGGAAAATAGCCCCAAGCCATGTAACAATGATGGAGCAATGCGATATATCCTCTCGTCCAGACAAAAATCAGTGTCTACTTGAGGAAGGTCCTTGGGTACCCATTGTTTCACTAAATGTTTGTACCTTAAGGGCACCTCGATGTCGTCTATGCTCTCAGCATCATAAGAGAAGAACCCCCCTTCAGCAATAAAAAATTCCATGCATCTATGGAATTTTATTCTGATCTTCTCACCTCTAGTTTCTCTCTGTCTACCTTAACTTTCCTTGCTCAACGAAGATAGATCTGACAAACACCTGTTTGGTTGTACCTGTAGTCCATCAAATGAGTGAGCAGTTAAGAAGAATGCCCCTTTCAATTCTAGTAATGATAATTGTGTAGGATACAAGGATGACAAAAGACAAACAACAAATATGCATTCTTTTTAAATGGAAAATTGATCAACTCGTATTATAAGAGGCAGCTTGATCAACTCGTATTTGTGATGTAGAGAGACCAAGTGACATATCAAGTTGGTTCAACAAAAAATGACTCTGCACAAAAGCAGGCCACAATTAATAATAAGCCTTGAGTATGGATATGGTTGGGATATCTTTCTCATGACCTCTTGGCCATGTGTTATGTTTATTGCTATATTTATTTTTAGACACTATCTATTTGGCATTGGCCCTATCTCTTACGACTTGGAAAACACTATTTTGGGTAGTTTGTGCATGTGATCTAACCTAAGAATCCATGTTTATTCTTATTTATACTTGTCGATTCCTGGATATATTGATGCTCACTTTATTTTGATGTCATTTATGTAGGCCTAAACTTTATTTTCAAATGGGAATTATTAGTGTCAAACCCTTAACTCGACTAGTTTTTGCGAATATTCTTTGTGCTTGGGTTCGCTCATTGCATCACTATTTTGAGATGGTCGTGTTTATGTGTTTTAGTTGGGCTTGTCGTCACAATTAACCTATCGGTAAGACTATAAATTATAGGATAATAAAGGTGTGATAGGCTATGATTAGGTGACTAGGCTATGATTAGGCTGGAATTCTTCTCAGTTCTGACATCATCTTACATTGTTGTTATCAAATGGTAGCAGTAGGTGTAGGTGTTTTCTGACAATCCTCTGAATTTTCAGATTCATATACATAGATACATACATACATGTTTTGCGACCACAGTCAAAATTCACTATTGTCACCCACAATCAATAAGTTTATAATGATATACAAAAATTTAGAATAGAGGGGGAAATCCATGCATATAGTGCCTTAGAAATATATAATAGAGAGCACGTAGATGTATTTTGACATAACTAATAATACGATAAGAAGGTTGTAGGCATTGTATTGTAAACTCAGCTTTGTATTTCCTTTCCATTCCATTCCAACAATTACAAGTGATGAAGAATCTGAAATGGGCTTCTAGTCACAACAGATCATCTAATTCGACTTTTCATTTTTTAATGTTGTGAGTTAGAACATGACTTACCATGTAATTTGATGACCATACGTTTGTTCTCTGATCTGAAGAATATAGGCTAACACGGAATCGTGGATCATGGTTAAACTTAGGTTGTTTTTGAGATGAGGTGAGAGGTGACCAACATCTATAATGACCAACATCTACAAGTGTCCAGATCACATCATAGTCTTTCATATTGATATCATACATTCGATTAACTATGAGAAAGGATCTCTTTGAATCATTGAGGAAAAATAAAGAACTGTACATAGCAATATAAGATTCTACTCCAAAGTGAAGGAAAATGTATACTATGTGGAAGAAGCCTACATTGTAAGTTTTCTTGAATTTTCTATGGAGTATGAAGAACATCACAAGAAGTAGTTTCTTGAAGTTGAAGATTTTTTTAAGGCACACCCACATTATGCAAACCTCAAAGTAGTTTGTACACAACTACTACTTGTAGATAATCAAATACAAAAATTGCAAGAAGCATGTGGAGCAATCCAAAGGTTAAAACTTTGGAGACATATTGAAGAGGAGTATACAAGAGACCTATTTGGATAATGTGATTTAGAGGAGGCTTGCAAGGAATGGTATATAAAAAAAATCCATTTGTTGTAAGACAACTACTTCGAGCTTCTATTTCATGCACATACCCCTTTATATGAAAAAAACATCATTGAGGGAAGATGTGAGAAGGGGGTGCCTAGTAAGTTTCGGTATGATTCTTCTACAATGGTATTGTTTCTTCTAGAGCTTATGGATAGGCCTATTGGACTAATTCAACATTGGGGCTAGTACATATACATGGGACCCTGGCTTATGGGTGAGTTTTCTGGACTACTTCAGCATTTTAATCAACACTCA
Organism: Picea sitchensis; assembly: GCA_010110895.2. NCBI lineage: Eukaryota > Viridiplantae > Streptophyta > Pinopsida > Pinales > Pinaceae > Picea > Picea sitchensis. Next base: position 55,500 of record SNQJ01S0035247.1, read on the forward strand.
TACACATGACCTTAGTTTATGGTTGTACAACATTGCTACAAGAATTAAGGACAATGATTCTTGAAGGTATATTGTTCATATTTTCTACAAATTTCATAGTATTCCCTTGATGGTGAATGTAAAAATGGGTATGGGGTAGTATTATGTGCAACACCTCCCCTCAACAATGAGCGTTCATTAGCTATGTGACCCTCTATTCAACAATTAGTACACCATTTTTGTTCCCTTGTAGTTTTGGCCTTTGTCAACTACTAAATATTCTCAATTAAAGTAATCAATTAATTTTGAGACTATACTAACATAGAGGTTGTTCCAAATGAAAAATTAGGGGTTGGATGTAGGAAAATTAATTGTTGGACATGGGTAACCTATGATAAATTTGAGGGATATTGCTTGCTCTAAGGACTCCCTCTATTTCACCAATGTTTGTTACATCAACAATGTTTGGGTAAAGGGAAGGATAAATCTTATGAACCATTTCTTGTGATTTCCATCTTGAATTTGGTGGGTCAATCTACTAATCATATCCCTAAACCTTTGGTTGTATTCCCAAGTAGACTTCCCTACCATCTACTTAATAATTTGAGCTCGGTAGTGCTCTATTTCTTCATATTAGGTTTTTGGAATTCAGTAGTAAATCTTTGCTTCACCTCATCTTTTCCCCATCACTAGAGATGTGCTCTTCACATATTTCAATACCATCATAGGTATTTTCCCCTAAATATGTCATGAAATTTCACCTGTTGGACATCCGATGTGGTTCATGTTACATTCTATATTGTCTCATAAAGGAACTAATGTTGCTCAAGATCTTCATCTCCTTTTCCTGAAAATTCAAGAAAGTGTTACATAGAACTCCTTTGCATACCATCCATGGTGCCAACTAGAGTATGTATAAATACAAAATCGTGTGACCCTAATTGACTTACTAAGTTGTGACTTCCACTTGTAAAGAGACTATTAATACTCACTAGAGTATTCCCACTACTAGTTTGTTGACTTCCAGTATTAGCAAATTTCCCAATATGTTCTAACTACTAGACCATATATTCAAACCACAACTAGTTAAATTAACTAATGTTACCTAGATATGATTGGAATGTGCAAGGGATAGTATTTGCATTGGATTAACTTTGTTATTTTCTGGACAATCCATACCAACTACCACAGCTCTTCCTTTCCAAATAATTGAAACATGTCTACTAATGCTTGATCTAGTTGTGTCTAAGTGGGAATGTTCCCATCCAATTGTCTATTAGATTTTTCTTCAAATGCAACCATTTCCTACAATAAAATTGTATACTTGTTATGAACCAAACTATACAAATAGCATAAGAATATAAATAAGAAGTAACTCCATGCCTCGATAATGATAGAGAGTCAATGAATAATAAACCACTAGGAGAAGGAAACATTCTTTTACAATATATCCAATGCATAAGAAAATATGCCTATACAAATGAATTTCTTTTATTATAAATAGGAGAGAGTGTCTGCATAATGTAACCTACCATTGAGATGACCTAATCATAATTGATAAACTAATCATGAATGAGGGTTAGGGCCTTAACAATGCTCGCATCTATATGTTGGACATTCTTGGTTTTCCCATCCAAACCGTTATAATTTTCCCCACTCACTCTACTCGCTATACTCCTCTCCAACACCAAACCTCTCTCTATCAACCCATGACTAGCCTCTTCTCCTCATATCCTAAAATATTTCAACTCCTCCAGTGTTACTTCATCACTCCCCTTACTGTTGATTTCACAACTTCACCACTTTCTATGATTACTTGCATATGGTCTATGCCATTATTGGTTGGTCACTACAACTCTTTTTCAATATTTTTTGCCCCTTCCTCGAGATTATGTGTCTTCCATGTTATCTTCTCCTTCAGATTTTTGTCCTCTCCATACTTTATGTAGTCCACCCCTCAACATAGAGATTTACATTTCCATGGTCGGTGATTTGAAGGGTAAGATCTATTTATCTACTAAGAACATATTGAGCCAAGTGGGGACTTCTTTTGTCGTCCAAACAAGATAGATTTTTCTATGAGAAACACATGATTATCTAGTAACAATATAAATGGAAGGATGGAAGGAAAAGGATAATATATAGTTGGGATATAATTCTGGGTAGAATGGGAATGATAGAGTCATGAAAAGGAGCAATGCTACCCACTTTCAATGTGCAAGATATATTTCATTAGGGTGAAACAACTTTTACCAGTTGTTATATGACAAGTTTTAGGAGAATTTGAAACTAGTCGAGTGCTAAAATCATCATTTTGAGAGTAAGTGAATATTAAATATTTATTTTCAGAAATGAAAGGAGAAATGGAACCAAACTAGTGCAAATATAGTCAATAAACTTCATTGTGAGTACTCGAATAACATGCAATCTTAACATTTTAAAATCTGGTACAAACCAATAATGCTTGGGACTTCATCACAAAGMAATCATATGACTTAATATCTCGAGCTAGGTTGGGACAATGATAATTAGATTGAAATTTTTATCGTGTAGGAGTTTTGAAGATACTAAASAATGGATTTTTCAAATGCTATAAATTACCTTGAATATGCTTTGAGTTATCCAAATGAAACCAGACTATATATATGGCATTTTCGTATTGGAAGGAAARGGTAATACTAATGAAAACTAGACTTACTTTGTATAGATCATTCCAATGATAATCAAATCARCCCATTACCTTTAATGAAGAACAAAGAATGAGCCACAAAAATGAACTTTGTTTGATATTTAACACTCAAAACTTCAACAATTGATGATCATTAAATATTGTGTATCAAGTTTTGATCGTCTTTGCCTAAATTGTTTCAAAGGTGAAAAGCAAAGTATTTTCATTGAGTAATATTTGGAGAATGGATGCCACGAGTGAAACCCTTAATTTCAATGAATACAAAACCTCATACCTGGGCATTAAAATTTTATAAAGACATATTTGATCCCAATAAAGGTGATGTAAATAGATTCGATCCCAAATGTGGCAATTTTTTAGAGTTGAGAGCTCGACCCTCACCTTTCTACACGATAATATAATCATAGTATCAATTATTAGGGTTGAGATCTCGGATCTCGCCCTTCTATACAACGATATAAACAATGTATCAAGGTTCAGGGTTGAGAGCTCGACTCTCACCCTATCCATAACAAATACATAACAATCTATACAACGATATAAACAATGTATCAAGGTTTAGGGTTGAGGGATCGGCTCTCGCCCTATCCATAACAAATAAATAACAATTTATTCTGATGATATTCTATCCTAGCATGAAATGATTTTTAGGGTTCTCTCAATGCTGAGGATGTAGGTGGAAATGTGGTTGAATATATGGTCAGGAAAACCAATGATGCATTACATCCAATGCTCAATGATCAACCCAACCCCATTATAGTTAAAAAAGTAAACATTACTTACCGATTTGGGTGACATCCTTTTCTCTTGCACAGTACTCGATCGATTTGTCTTCAATTTGATTTGTCTTCACTCCATTTTGTGGGTGTCAATACATGCTAGGGCTTCGACTTACAGTGGCAGGGCCTAGGGCTTCGACTTACATTGACAGGGTCTAGGGCTTCGACTTACGGTGTGTGAGCTAGTGGCCACTAATGATTAATTTGAAATGATTCATGGTTGTTGATTCATTACAATATGAAAAAAATATTCTCGTGCACTAGTGGCCACTAACAATCAGATGTGTGAAGTTTGAAACATTGCCTACTTTTGCAAAGAAAAAACTATATCCCAAGCCAAATTTGTTGACTAAATGACCCACTGCAAATATAATTAGTAATTGTTTACTATTCACTAAATTTAAAAAGTGGAAGGATACTTGTTCCTTGTAAAGAAAATCGTGACTATGGATATCTATGGAACTAGAGAAACATACAATGGCCATACTGGTTAATAGTTTCATCAATGAACTCCTTGCACTCCTTTTCCTTCACATCATCTATTTTCATCACCAAAACATTTTTGGCAATCCTTGTACATGCTTTATCTCTAATAGATCTAAATATGTTCCCAAGTTATTGGTACAAAAAATGAATGATTGTTGAAACACATATTCTCTAATCCACATTTGATAAGAAAGTAATCCATACGTTATTGGTCAATAATAAAGATCCTATAAATAATATCTCAATGATCACACAATCGTTGCATCCTCGTGGTTAATGCAACCTATGTATTATCATCTTTTTTCTTGACCTCTACCTATTGTATCGTTCTTTCATC
>SNQJ01S0035247.1:70975-115248 GCA_010110895.2 Picea sitchensis
TCCATTTGGCTTGATCGCTCTGTAAGAAAAAGTCTAGGGTGGTGCTTTACTCTGACAGAGGAAGAATATGATCGGGTCGTCTCCAACAATTGGTTTAAAGATTTAATCCCTATCTTTTTATCATTATTCTATATGGGATTTTCCAATTTTCTTTTAAGGGTTTGATTTCCATAGGCATATCTGTATTTGTGTAGAGTAGTTTAGTCATAGGGCACCGATGGTTGTTTTTTTTTTAATGTTGTCGTCCAGGCCATTCCTCTGGGCATCTACCAGTCTATATGTTCGTTGCATTATTTCGTAACAATAGTGTGGTAGTCTTACCTTACAGGTTAAAGAATGGAAACAATACTATAATCTAGTAATTTGCATTCACGACTTATGTTAGGGTTTTCATCTTTTTAACTATCTGGTCGACTTTTGCATGTATAAGCCCAGGGAAAAAGTCTATATGCTTCAGGAATAAGGGTACTGGGTTTTATTTACTATGTTCTACGATACACTGTGTTCAATATTACAGGTCTTAGTAAGAATACCCCTCAGCAAGGATCTTTGTTCTGTTATTCCGAATGAATCCTTACTTGGGGTTTTCAGAGTAGAATACCTTCCAACGGTATATCTTGATTGTCTTAGTCTTTAGACATTTTTGCTTTTTTGATGTTTTAAGTTCTAATAATTGCATAACTTATCCTAATGATGGGGCCTCTGATCCTTGCGAGGTACCCACCAGATCAACTTCAGTTCTCTCCTCCCATCCAGTTCAGGGACAACTATGTCAATCCTGAAGCAGACAACGGTCGACGCTAAGGCCCTAAGTTAAGTATAGTCCAAAACTCCTCTGTATTCTAATTTGTTGTATTCCATTTATCTTTGCATATCATATGTAAGACTCTTTATCAAACATTCACATTTACTAATGAGTTTATTAATTTCTTTTCTTTTCTTTTACTTCCTTATAGGAGGAGAGCATCTGAACCCTCGGATTTTTCCTTGGCATCCCCATATGCAAGGTACTCAAGTTCCTTTTTGAAAAAACTCCGGATTTAATAACCCAGGTTTTTGAAACAAAGGTTTCGGTTCTAATTCAGTCATTACATGGTGTATTACCATCTCATTTTCTTTCTTAGCAGAAGGATTTAGATGTTATACCATATTCGCTGCGAGCGACTATTATGCAGTAATCGAGAGATTTTAATTACTGTTCTGGATTTGTGTTGATACATTAGTTATTCATTCAAATTTAGAAGTATAACCACTTCTATGTTATCAGGCAGTATGTATCATAAATTTATGGTTGTACTTTATAGTATTTACAGATCTCCAATGTGATTAATAGATCCACAATTTCCCTCTATTTCCATTATCACCCGATTGATCAGAGGGTTGGTTTAATTTTTTAATTGACGACAGGGTTATGGAATTCATTTGTATAATTAAAACAAAGGCATCAAGATATTTAAGGGGTTCACGCATCTCTGTTTCTTGTCTAAGATTTTTCGTCCTTCGCATGTAAATTATTTGTTCCATAGTTTCTATTTACATTGAAAGGTCAAAATCATTACTTCCAGAGTTCGACAATGTGCTCGGTGGGGCTTATCGGTATGCATATGTTTCTGTATGTATCCCTATACGTATATGTATTTCTGTATTTAACTCTACACATAGTTGATTCTTGTTATGTACAATAGTTTTCACTGGTAACTTCAAATAAAATAAGAAAGTCTATCCCAGCCGCAAAGGGCGATCCCAGGGATGTAATTCGCCATATAGATACATAAAAAGGTGTATGAATTTTCTAGTTTAATTCAGTCAGGTCTCCTCCTATGGTTATTCATTATTAAATAGGTCAAGGAGATAATATTCTATAGCAATTTGGCAGAAATTTCTTAATATAAATGGTGGGATCGAGAAGCCATCAATGTGATTACAAATTATGGCGTACTTCCACCATTCAATACTCATTTCCGTGTGTACTACTTAGTAAATTCTTTGTACAATAACTACAGCTATCCTATAGGATTTTTTACCCTTCCTTCACCATTTTCCCATAGAATGTTATTGAATAGGAATATACCATACATATTAAAAGAAAACTGTCAAAACTTATTCGGTAGTAATATGCTAATTCTCTCTTGTAATCATTCAGATTAGAATGGATCTTATTTAACGATAATTTCAACAGTGGCAGTTATATACACAAGATGATACTAATTCTCTCTTTAAATCATTCAGATCAGAATGATTCCTATTTAACGATAGTTTCAAATGGAAATCATCTATCCAAAAATATATCTATGTATATGGACAACAACTAAGACAAGAGATGTATTACCAGAAAAAGGATAGATGAACATATATGAACCAAACGTTGGAAGACAAAGGGAACATCCACGTTCGTCCCAACCTTAGAACGGAACAACCAAGGTTACTTGTTCCATTCACCCCCTAACCTGACCATGAATCCATGAGGGCGGATTCCAGAACCCCTCCTCAACAACAGTACTTTTCTCAGCCACTTCTCCTTGCCTCACACTCAGAATTTAGTGTTCATAATAGTAAGAGTCCAATTCATTTTTCTGGTGCATACTTGGCAGCATCCTGCCTCCTCACATATGTTATTTATCAACAAAAATCCTTTTTTCCCGTCCCTTGGGAATTTTCCCAGCTTTCTAAATCCCTGATTTTCAAGGGCTGCCATTGGCCAAATCCCTAATTTTCCACTTGTAACAATCAACCCAGAGATAGTTCCAACATGTTCCTCACTCATGGAGTCATGGCCAGCTGATTTTAACATGGTTGTTCCATTTGTCCTCCTGCAATAAATATAAAATATTATGTTTTCATACAAGTGTCAAAATCAAATAGTTAGTTGGGTCCAGTCAGAATTTTTTCCCAATAGTCATAATAATTTATTTACAAATTACCAAATTCGAAATTTGGAATTGCCATAAATGGAAAAAATTTCCAAATTCGAATTTACCAAAAATGAAATAGTTTTCTAACAATTTTTTTTTTTTAATTTTGAAATTACTTTAATTTTGGGGATGTCACATCCTTTCCCCCTTCAATAAAACACTGTCCTTAGTGTTTGTTCCTTTCTTGGAACAGGATTGGATGAGATTTTCACAAATCTCCCTCCAACTCCCAAGTGGCCTCCTCAGGGCTAAAGTGCTTCCATTGCACCTTCACCTGAGTGACGACTCTATTCCAAAGTGTTATTTCTCTCCAGTCCAAAATGTGTAGGGGTTCTGCCTGGAACTCGCCTTCTGGTTCCACCTACACCAAGTTCCAATCAATCATATGGGTAGGGTCATGGACATACATTTTCAAGAAGGAAACATGAAATACATTATGAATTCTTAGATTAGCTGGAAGTGCAAGTTGGTATGCTACGGGTCCAATTCGAGCTAGTATCTCAAAGGGCCCACAAAGCCTGGGTGCCAATTTGGCACAGTTCCCAAGTTTTAGTGAACTCTTTCGGGCTTTAAATTTTAAGTAAACATGATCTCCCACTTGAAATTCCAAGTGTCTTCTTTTCTGGTCCGCATAACTTTTCTGTCTATCCGATGTTTCTTTTAAGTTCTGTTGCACCTTTCTTACTATACTTTCCATTTCATGGAGCATTTTTGGTCCAATCATGAGTCTGTCAACCGGGTCGTCCCAGCTAATTGGTGTTGTACACTTTTTGTCATAGAGTACCTCGAAGGGGCTCAATTTAGCCGAAGTTTGGTACCCATTTTTATATGCGAATTCTACCAAGTACAGGTAGTCTTCATACTTACTTGGTTTTGTTCTTACATACATGTGGAGCATATATTTTATGATGTGATTTGTTCATTCGGTCCATCCATTCATTTTTGGATGGTAACTCATGCTTAAATTTAAATTAGTATTTAGCCCTGCAAACAATTATTTCAGGAATACCATGGAGTCTAAAAATTTATTTCATAAATATTTCAGAAATGTTTATAGATTTAAAAGTAGATTTCACAGGAATAAAGTGTGCAGACTTACTGATTTTATCGATTACAACCATAATAGAGTCATTTTGTTTCTGAGTTTTGGGAAAAACTATTATAAAGTCCAGTGATATGGTCTCCCATTTCCATTCTGGCACTGGTAAAGGCTGTAATAGGTTGGCTACATGCTAGTGTTCAGCCTTAACCTGCTGACAATCTTGGCACCTAGCCAAGTATTCTTTTGTTTTTCCTTTCATATTAGGCCAGAAAAATAGTTTTCTAAGTTAGCACAGTTGTCGTTTTATAGTATCCTGGATGGCCATAATATGGTTTCTTATGCACTTCGTCCAAGATTATTAACTTTAACTCTGCTACATCTGGTATGTAAAGTATGGCTTTAATTCGTAATAGTCCCTTCTTGCCGATACTCAGATCTGGTTTATCTAAGTTGGTGGTGTTGTTTTGTAATTCTATCATTATCTTAGTGTAATTTTCATCGTTAATACCTGTCGTCCTTATTCTTTGTTCCAGATCACTTTCTGCCCTGCTGATATTTATCTCAAATAACCCCTGGATTCTTCTGCTTAAAGCGTCTGCTACCTTATTTTCCTTACCCTTAATATGTCTGACCTCGAAGTCGAATTTTCTCAGGAAGGCTAGACATCTTGCTTGCCTTGCATTAAGATCTGGTTGACTAAACAGATGTTTCACAGCACTATTATCTGTTAATAGTAGAAATTTTCTACCCATTATGTAGTGTCGCCACATTTTTAAGGCGTGTATTACTGCTACCAATTCTAAGTCATGAGTAACATAATTTATCTCATGTTCTTTTAATTTTAGAGACTCATAACAAATTATGTATCCTTCCTGTGTTAGGACACCACCTAGTCCTTCTTTACTTACATCAACACATACAGTAAAACCCTTATCTGGGTCTGCTACCTTCAATATTGGTGCAGTTGTCAATAATTCTTTCAACTTGTTAAAACTGTCGTGACACCTCTGTGACCAGTTAAACTTGGTCCCTTTCTTTTTTAATGACGTGATAGGGTAGTCTATATTGGAAAAACCTTCTATAATTCTATGATAATATCCATTGATTCCCATGAATGACTAGATATCGACCACATCCTTAGGTATCAACCACTCCGTGATGGCTTTTATTTTCTCAGGGTCTACGACAATGCCTTCTGCTGAAATTACATGTCCAAGATATTGTATTTTCTTTTGATAAAAGTCACACTTATCAAATTTGGTGTACAGTTTGTGTTTCCTCAGTGTTTGCAAAACTATTATTAAGTGTTCTTCATGTTCTTCCTCTGTTTTAGAATAGACCAGAATATGGTTGATTAATACTAGTATGAACTTGTCCAAGTACTGACTGAAAATAATGTTCATCAGGCACATAAATGTGGCTGGTGCGTTAGTGAGTCCAAAAGGTATGACTACGAATTCATAGTGTCCATATCTTGTTCGAAAAGTTGTTTTTCTTATATCCTCATCCTTTATTCTAACCCGATGATAACTGGATCGTAAATCCAACTTTAAAAATATATTGGCCCCTCCTATTTGATCGAATAGGTCATTTATCCTGGGTAAGGGGTACTTGTTCTTAATAGTCATTTTATTCAATTGTCTATAATCGATAAAAATACTTATAGTACCGTATTTATTTTTCACAAAGAGGATTGGTTCCCCCCATGGTGAAACATTCAGTCTGATATACTCTTTGTCCAACAATTCCTGTAATTGTATTTTTAATTCTATCAATTCTCGTAGACACATTCAGTAAGGTGATTTTGAGGGAGGGGTTGAACCATGTAGCAGATCTATGGAGAAGTCTATTTCCCTCCTAGGAGGTAATTCCGATAACTCATCCACAAACATGTCTCTGAATTCATGTAGGAGAGAAAAATATTCTAACTCTGGCTTATCTATCTTTTTTAACAGATTCGTTACTTGGATGGCATAAACTTGACATCCCTTTCTCATACATTTCTTGAGTTGCATTGCTGAAATGTTTCTAACTGATACGGGTTTTGGTATACCTTAGGTTGTTCTAGTAGTGCCAAAATCATCTTTATAGTTAAGTGTCTTTGTATAACAATCTAGTACCACTTTGTGCCTTTCCAACCAATCCATTTTGATAATCATATCATAAGATCCTAGTGGTAGGATGTTTAGACTTGCTCTTATGTTTTTCCCATCTAAGTTGAACTCAAAATCAGAAATAAAGTCAACTACTTTCCTTTTTTTTTCCTATTGCTAGTTGTACCCACCATGATTTTGCATGCTTCAGTTTCTTAAGTTTATTTGACTCTACTACATCAGGAGTAATATAACTTAACATAGCTCCAGGGTCAATTAAAACATAAATTTGAGTGTTATTGATTTTACCTTCAATTTCTACCACAGAGGATTGGTGGTCAGCTTGCCGACCGTCTATGGCTGCATTTATCCGATGCAGGCTTCTGCTCACGTCTCCCACCATTGAGGCTTCCTACAAATTATGAACAACAGTTTTGTTTGTTGAATTTAAATGTGGACAATTCCTCCTTAGATGAGGTTATCCACATTCCTAGCACTTTAATGGTTCGTGGGGGATCTCCCCAAACTTCTTCGTTCCTATATTTACCGGTTTACTGTTGCCTTGCGTATTCAGATGGTTGGAGTGAAAATCCTTTCTCGAAAATATTTATGTTGCATTACGATAAGGAGTTGGTTGGTATCCCTTCTTTTGTTGATTCATTCGATCTTGTTTCTTGTCCTTCCAGACTTTGGGAAACTCTACCCATTGTTTATATTGATCATAGTACGTTCGTGCTTTCCTGAATACTTCACTCAAGGATTTGGGGTTGTCAAACTTGATTCTGTCCCTGTAGGACTGCAGTAAACAACTTAAGAACCGTTGGATTTTTACCTTATCCTCTTGGATGTAAGGTATGAACCTTAATAATTCTAGTAATTTATTTATAACATCCTCCATTGTCATCTGTCCAAGTCTTAGCTCATAAAATTCTTTTGTTTCCCTTTCATAGTAGCTTTCAGATAGGTATTGTTTCTTGAAATATTTCTTAAAGTCAGACCATTCCATCTGTTTCTCCTTGAGACCCTTGGCCAATTTCAGGTCTTGCCACCAAATGTTGGCCTTCCCTTCAAGATTGTATACGACCATTCTGACCTTCATATTGTTGAAATATTTATATATCTAGAAGTATTTTTTTATGTCCAATAACCATGCCTCTGCTTCTTCTCCTATTCTGGATTCTCCATCAAAGGTAGCTGGTTTAATTTTCTTGAATTCTCCTTCAAGGTGGTCTACTTGTTTTCTCTTTCTGTCTATTTTGGTTTTGTCCTTAGATGAAGGTGTACCTTCAAATGAACTGTCTCCTTTTTTTGTTTCCGGTCCCGAGTTCTTGGAAGATCTCTTGTTGACTTCTTCATCGTTATTATTTTCCTTTGGGATTTTCTTAGTCACTATATTGCGCAACTGGACTTCATTTATTTCTTGTTGTTCTTGTTGAGCTATCTTTAGTTTTTCATTGTTGACTTTGAAAACCTGTAGTTCAATGATGAGATTCCTCATTGTTTCCAGAACTTCAGTAGGTGAACTTCTGTCACTATTCTGTCTCTCATTTCCAGGGAGTCTTTGTTCAGGGTTTCCATCGATTCTGATTTCCTCGTCATCATTTACTGCTGCCATAATTTTCGAATTTACCAAAAGGTTTTCTGTTTGTAACAATAAAGGTTTTTATTATCTTTATAAAAACATAATTATACATTAAATAAATCATATGTCCCTATTCAAGGTCCAAGTGTTGTAGCTTATGGCTCTGATACCATATGTAATGTACCCCAAAATTTACATAAAAAAAAAATTATTCTTAGGGAACACTCATTTCCTATTTTACGAATTAACATAACTTGCATAACCTTCTTCACTGGTGGTTCAAACATGTTGAGGTGTAGGTGTAAGAACCTATGTTATTGAAGTGCCAATCAATTCATAAGAGCCTCTAGGGACATCATTATCTTTCCTGGCATATCCACATTCCTAACTATACTTTAACATTGACGAGTGCTAATACTAATCCCTCATTCAACCCTTATCATTTTATTTTAACTATACTTTAACATTGACGAGTGTTAATACTAATCACTCATTCAACCCTTATTTTTTTCTTTAAAGCTAACATGTCTATGCATGTTCACTATATCTATATATCTATATACATAGATTCCCTATCGATTAAATCTTCGATATATAAGAAGTTACATATGTTTGGAAGATATTGTGAGCATACTATTGAAAGATCCCTTATACAATTATATATAATTCGATATATTAATAGTTTTTAGTGTAAAGGAAAATACAAGTTCATGGCCTCCCGATCCACTGTCAAATCGGTGCTAATATACAAGAAGGCAAAACATATTTTCCATAAATGATTAAGGGTCCTCTCGATAGGGAACTTTAGTCCAGTCATATTAGGCAGTGGTATCAAGGCCTAAGCCTAAGCTATGCCCCTAAGGTAGAATGTGTACATTTCTAGCCTTGGGTCCACTTACATGCTAAGTATACAAGGGTAGTCTCCTTATCGTCGTTAGTTACAGAGTAATTGTTAGGACATCCTTTCCCATCGCATTAACTCGGTGCGAGGACCAGTGTAGTACCTGTCAGGGTGCATTGATACCTTTGTCCCTCTCCTTAATGGACACCTACATCTAGACCCACCTGAACCTATCACCTGCTTTCGTGTCTTGTGAGGGTTTGGTCATGTCCCGAATATCACATGGCTCAATACAGTAATATTAAATGTTTCTCTCTTAAGCCCTTCTGGAAAAAAACTAGTCAGGTTCCATTTCCATTTGGCTTGATCGCTCTATAAGAAAATGTCTAGGGTGGTTATGGGAATAATGCTCTAGTGTGAGGGCCGAGGAGGTGCTTTACTCTGGCAGAGGCAAAATATGATCGAGTCGTCTCCAACAACCGGTTTAAGTCTTGAATCCCTATCATTTTATCATTATTCTGTATGGGAGTTTCCGATTTTCTTTTAAGGGTTTGCTTTGCACAAACATATTTGTATTTGTGTAGTGTAGTTTAGTCGTAGGGCACCGGTGGTTGTTTTTTTCTGAATTTTGTCATCCATGCCATTCCTCTGGGTGTCTACCAGTCTGTATGTTCATTACATTATTTCATAACAGTAGTGTGGTAGTATTCCCTTACAGGTTAAAGAATGGAAACGATATCGTAATCTAGTAATTTGCATTCGTGACTTACGTTAGGGTTTTCATCTTTTTAACTATCTGGTCGACTTATGCATGTATAAGCCTCGGGGAAAAGTCTGTATGCTTCAGGAATAAGGGTACTGGGTTTTATTTACTACATTATGTGATACACTATGTTCAATATTACATGCCTTAGTAAAAATACCCCTTGGTAAGGATCTTTCTTCTGTTATCATGACTGAATCCTTACTTGGGTTTTTTAGTGTAGAATACCTTCTGGTGATGTTTCTTGATCGTCTTAGTCTTTAGACATTTTTTATTTTTATTTTTTAAGTTCTAAGAATTGCATAACTTATCCTAATGATGAGGCCTCTGATCCTTGTGAGGTACCCATGAGAGCAACTTTGGCTCTCTCCTCCCATCCAGTTCGGGGATGACTATGTCAATCCTGAAGCAAACGACGACCGACGCTAAGGGCCTAAGTTAAGTATAGTCCATAACTCCTCTGTATTCTAATTTGGTGTATTCCATTTACCTCTATATATCATATGTAAGACTCTTTATCAAATGTTGACATCTACTAATGAGTTTATTATTATGCTTTTTCTTTTTTTTTACTTCCTTGCAGGAACGGAGCATCCGAACCCTCAGACTTTTCCTTTGCATCCCCGTATGCAAGGTACTCGAGTTCCTTTTTGAAAACACTCTGGATTTAATAACCCAAGTTTTTGAAATGAAGGTTTCGGTTCTAATTCATTCATCACATGGTGTATTACCCTCTTAGTTTCTTTATTAGCAGAAGGATTTAGATGTTATACCATATTCGTTGTGAGAGACTATTATGCAGTAATCGAGATATTTTAATTATTGTTCTGGATTTTAGTTGATACATTAATTATTCATTCAAATTTAGAAGTATAACCACTTCTATGTTATCAAACAGTATGTCTCATAAATTTATGGATTGTACTTTATAGTATTTACAGATCTCCAATGTGATTAATAGATCCGCAATTTCCCTCTATTTCCATTGTCGCCCAATTGATCAGAGCGTTGGTTTAATTTGTTAGTTGATGACAGGTTATGGAATTCATTTGTATATTTAAAACAAAGTCATCAAGATATTTAAGGGGTTCACGCATCTCTGTTTCTTGTCTAAGATTTGTCGTCCTTCACATCTAAATTCTTTGTTCCATAGTTTCTATTTACATTGAAAGGTCAAAATCATTACTTCCAGAGTTCGACAATGTGATCAGTGGGGCTTATTTGTATGCATATGTTTATGTATGTATCCCTATATGTATATGCATTTCTATATGTAACTCTACACACAGTTGATTCTTGTTATGTACAATAGTTTGCACTGGTAACTTAAAATAAAATAAGAAAGTCTATCCCAACCACAAAGGGCGATCCCAGGGATGTAATTCCCCATATAGATACATAAAAAGGTGTATGTATTTTCTAGTTTAATCAGTTAGGTCTCCTCCTATGGTTATTCATTATTAAATATGTCAAGAAGATAATATTGTGTACCAATTTGGCAGAAAATTGTTAATATAAATGATGGGATCGAGAAGCCATGATGCAAGAGCATCGTTGGCAAGCACACAAAGGTAGGACCACTCAGCACGTGAGAGTTCTTCCAAAACTTCAACCTTGGCAGTTCTAGCCATTTTTGAAATCTGCCTTAACTCAGTGCCGAACTTTACCCTTTGAGGCACATTTTGAAAATCATAAACAGAGAAGGAATTTCCACTACGTCTTTGGAATGTGTCTGAACTAAGATAGCATAGGATGAATTTTAGAGTAGGCAAGCAGCCAGGGGAAACCCTAGAAATATTTTTTTTTTGAAGTTAGGTAGATGTTTTTTGTACTCCCAGTAGAGGGAGCGGAAATACAGAGAGAAATTAGTTGTAAGAGAGAACTGCAAGTTAGCAGGAGATCTTAGTTTTTGAGTTATTGTAATTTGAATGTATTTCATAGACATTTTTGGCACTTATGAATATAACAGAAGGAAAACTGATCCAAATGTATGGTGTGAGGACTCTGTGTGTTTTCCTGTCGTTTCTTCTTTCATGAACAAGTAAATGGAACTGTGCATGTTAGTGTCCCACTTTCAATTGTTTCTCTTCATTTTGAAGCTTTTTAAGGTGTGCATCGAGCCAGAGAGGAACCCAAGGGAATCAAGAGGAATTTCTCTACAAGAAATCTCGTGGATCTAAGTTATCGAAATCCCTTAGATGCAAGGAGTGCGTGGGAAATCAAAATCTGAACCAAACAAAGCTCAGGAGGAATAACATGTCAGGAGTGTTATCGAGATCCAGGAATCCATTCCCCAGGAAAAGTGAAGGTTGAGCCTTCAAAGACTTAGAAAATATTCTAAGTCTGGAGTGAGTAAAATCTCAAGAGGAAGAACATCGTTGAGAATTGGATCATAGTGGAGAATTCCGCGAACCGTATGATTTGAGGTAGGTGAGAAGGATTTAACACTGCGTAGATCCAGGAGGGGAGATCTTGAGGACCTGAACGGATGGTGGAGAGCTCTCGAGGAGAGTCACAAAATTCCATGAGTTGTTGGATCAAGCGGAGTTGTGGGGAGGTTAACAGGGATACCTTTCAACACTCGACCCTCAGGAGAAATAGTGGCCATCGATTCCCAATAGATCTAGGTCATTGATCCCTTTTCGCGATTTTGGCTACCAGGGATACAAAGGGTAAGAGCCGGGATTCTTGACCCACGAAATACTGAAAGGATGCAAACCATCAGATCTTCGAAGGCCTAGAGCCATTGATCAGTAGTGAGGGGATATTTCATGATTTTGGTGATCGGGTGAAAGAGCGAGTAGATTTCGCGCAGGCGAAGTCTCGAAACGTGAAACGTTGAAATAATCGTGGTCGTCGATCTAAGAGAGACCTGAGTTGTATATCTTGTGTCATTGGGATTTCTGTGTTCGTGACTTGGAGGGGTCAGGCGCCTTATAACACAAGGTTCTGATATCGCGAATTGCGATGCACCTTTCATGGTAGAGCTCGTGGTCATGGGTGTGTGGTCACATGAGTTGGGAAAAGGGAGGAGCTAACCTTTGTTAGCCCTCATTGGAGTTTCAGGACTTGGAGGAGCCAAGGACTCATCGTATTGGAAAGCTCGGGGCTGTGAAATGTGATGATCCTTTCAGGCTAGGTTCGTGGTCTCTTCTGTGGTCACGTGGAGTGGGGTTTTGTGTTTAGGGTTGGTTTGTGTTGGAAAAACTCAGATAAGGACCTGTGGATTAGAAGAGGGAGGTTCCAACTTGGAATCAGAAGAGTCATTTCAGTTTCAAAATCCGGAGATCCTGACCAAGAGGTCGCACAACCCTTAGGAGGGATAGGGGGTCTGCATCAGGTGGTATCAAAGTCGTTGTTCTTCTTCTGTAGACTTCAAGCGAAAGAGAAAGAGGAAGAGACAAAGAACTTGGAGTTGTACTCGTTGTGTGACAGGAAGTCATCCCAATGATGCCAAGGAGACAAGAGGCACCTTTAGCAAATCGTGTTGTAGAGAGGGAGATGCAAGAGCTTCGCTCCAGATTGGAAACAATGGAAGAAACACATAGAAGAGCACCCGGTGCTGGAGACGTCAGTGAAGTAGAATGTGAAGAGGTTGAGGTTGAACAAGTTGTAGGAGAGGATGTTGCAGAAGGACGTTTGTTGAGAGCAGTTTCCAGATTGGGAGGAAGAGAAAAAATAGATGTTCTCATGTATGAGGGAAATCTAGATGTTGAATAACTGTTGGATTGGATAAGATCCATGGACAAACATTTCAACTATAGAGATGTCCATGAGGAGAAGAAGGTGAAGCAGGAAGTCACCAGGCTAAAAGGGCATGCAACACTGTGGTGGGATGAACTGCAGGCTAAGAGAAGAAGAAAAGGCAAACAGAGGATAAAGAGTTGGGACAGAATGGTAGCCAAGATGAAGGCTAAGTTCACTCCCAAATATTATCGGATAAATCTGTTCAGGAAGATGCAAAACCTGAGACAGAAAGGGATGACAGTTAAAGAGTACACCGAGGAGTTCTATTGGCTAAACATCAAAACTGGACAATGAGAGAGAGATGAAGAGAAGGTCGCTAGATATATAAATGGATTGAGATACAAAATCCAAGACAAGATCAACATGATGTAAGTCAGAACCATGGAGGATGCTTATCAGTTTGCGCTGAAGGCAGAGGAGAAGCTGGCCAGAAAATAGAATGAGCGAGGAAGAGGTAAAAGCTCGGTCCCAAGAAAAATCAAGGGATTTAATCATGACATAGCACATCAGTCTACGGATGAGGTTGAGAAACCACACAATCACTCAGAACGAGGAGCAAGTTCCAGGGAAAGACGTGGTGGTGGAAGAAACTCTTTTAGAGGAAGAGGCAGAGGAGGAGTAAGATGTTATGCCTGTGGAAAGACAGGACACATGTCTTGGGAATGTCTTGAGAAGAAGAAGGAAGGAGGAGAAGCTCACATTTTAGAAGCATAGCGAAGAGATGTTGAAGTAGAAGGAGGAGAGGATGGAGCATCTCTGATGTTGAGAAAGGTTCTCTTAAAACTAGAGGCAGAAGTTGAAAATCCAATGCAGAGAAACAATCTCTTCAGGACAACTTGCAA
Organism: Picea sitchensis; assembly: GCA_010110895.2. NCBI lineage: Eukaryota > Viridiplantae > Streptophyta > Pinopsida > Pinales > Pinaceae > Picea > Picea sitchensis. The sequence continues at coordinate 84,798 of SNQJ01S0035247.1, forward strand.
GACTAAGGACAAAGTATGAAAGTTGATTGTTGACAGTGGGAGCACTGACAACCTGGTATCCATAGAGATTGTGGAGAAATTGGAGCTGGAGACAACTGCACATCCAAAACCATACAAGTTCTCATAGTTGCAAAAATGACACCAGGTAACGATTACTAAACAATGCCTGGTTGAAATTAAAATAGGAGGTTATAAAAATGAAATCCTATGTGATGTAATCCCCATGGATTTATGCCATATTCTATTGGGAAGACCATGGAAGGTTGAGATAAATTTCATTCATGATGGGAGGAAAAATACATATACATTAGAGAAGAATGGTAGGACGCATATGTTGCTGCCAATGGAGGAGAAGAGAGTAAAAGAGGAAGAAAACACAAGCATACTTCTCATGAGTGGGAAGGAACTCCTGAAAGAAGTCAAGGAAGAACAAGAGATGCAGTTCCCTATGGTGAGGAAGCCCAGATTCATCCTTACGAGTACATCAATGAATGATTTTCCTGAAGAAGTTCAGGAGCTGCTGGATAATTTTGTTGATATAGTGGTGGATGAGCTGGCAAACTCATTTCCTCCCATCAGGAGTATTAGCCATCATATCGACTTGATACCAAGAGAAATTCTTCCGAACAAAGTAGTGTACAGATTAACACCTCGAGAGAATGAGGAGGTGAAGAATCAAGTCCAAGAATTGCTAGACAAAGGTTTGGTAAGAGAAAGTTTGAGCCCATGCACAGTACCAACTGTGTTGAGCCCAAAGAAATATGGAGGATGGAGAATGTGCACAAACTCGAGGGCCATCAACAAGATCACCATCAGGTATAGATTACCTTTACCAAGAATGAATGATTTAATGTATTGCTTAAGGGGAGCAAATTTATTTTCTAAGATAGATCTAAAAAGTGGATATCACCAGATCAGGATGAGAGAAGGTGACGAATGGAAAACAACCTTTAAGACAAACAAAGGTCTATATGAGTGGTTGGTTATGCCATTTGGCTTAACAAATGCCCCGAGTACTTTTATGAGGTTGATGAATGAAATTCTGAAAGAGTTCATTGGCAAGTTTGTGAGTGTATATCTGGACGATATACTAATCTTTAGCAGGATTAAAGAGGAGCATTTGAGGCACCTAATGCTAGTAATGAGGAGGCTACAATAGGAGAAGCTACTGATCAATTTGAAGAAGTCATATTTTATGAAGATAGAACTCATTTATTTGGGTTTTGTGATCTCTTCGAATGAACTGAAGATGGATCTAGAGAAGGTGAAAGTGATCATAGAATGGTCATCACCAAGAAGCATGTTCGAAGTAAGGAGATTCCATGGATTAGCAAGCTTCTATAGGAAGTTAATTAGAGACTTCAGTGGAATTTGTGTGCCAATGATGGATACAGTGAAGAAGCGTCACAATTCTTTTAAATGGATAGAGGAGGCTGAAAAGAGCTTCAATATAATGAAGGAGAAGATAACAGAACGACCAATTATGATCTTGCAGAATTTTGAGAAGACATTTTAGGTAAGATGTGATGCAAGTGGAGTTGCAATAGGAGCGGTTTTGAGTCAGGATAACATACATGTTGCCTATTTCAGTGAGAATTTGAATGAAACTAAGAAGAAATACTCTACATATGACAAGGAGTTCTATTCCATAATTCAAGCATTGAAGAAATGGAGGCATTATCTTGTCCCACAAGAGTTTGTCTTGTATAGCGACAACCAAGATTTACAATTCATAAGCAGACAAGAAAAATTGAATCAGAGGCATGCAAAATGGGTTGAATTTATGAAAAATTTTACTTTTGACATAAAACATATTGTTGGGAATGCTAACAAGGTTGTTGATGCATAAAGTAGGAGATGTTTGAACACCTTAAGGATATGTATTGTAATGATACAGACTTCGAGGAGGCCTATGAAGCATGTACAAGCCCTGTACTCAGAGATAGAATCTAGTGAACAAAGTATATGGTTCAGGAAGGATTGTTGTTAAGAGGAAATCAATTGTGCATACCAAGATGCTCAATGAGGGACAATATTCTGAAGGAGAAGCATAGTGGAGGATTGGATGGACATTTTGGCCATGATAAGATGTTTGCACAGTTGAGCAGTTCATACTATTGGCTAGGTACGAGAACATAGGTGATAAAGTTTGTGAAAAGATGTACAATCTGCTAACACGCAAAGGGGAAAAGACAAAATACTGGGTTGTATCAACCATTGTTAATACCAGAGAGGCCTTGGGATGCAATAAGCATGGACTTTGTGTTGGGATTGCCAAGAACAAAAAGGGTATTTGATTCCATATTCGTGGTAGTGGACAGATTCTCAAAGATGGCACATGTCATCCCATGCTAGAAGACCAGTGATGCAACTCATGTTGCAAATCTATTTTTCAAGGAAGTTGTGAGACTTCACGGCCTACCCAAAAGCATTGTCTTAGATAGAGATACAAAAGTTGTTGGTCACTTTTGGAGGACGTTGTGGGAGAAGATGGGGACATATTTTTCCTTCAGCTCAGCTTATCACCCTCAAATATATGGGTAGAATCATGTGGTAAATAGAAGTTTGGGAAACTTGTTGAGGAGTTTAGTCACTGAACATCATAATCAGTGGGATCAGATTATGCCACAAGAAGAATTTGCATACAACAACTCACCAAACGGGAGCACTGGAAAGAGCCCATTCAAAATACTATATTGAATGCAACCAAGGGTAGTATCTGAGTTGAGATGCTTGGAACAGGGTGAGATAAGAAGCATTAGAGTAGAGGATTTTGCTGCAGAGATGGAGAAACTCCATAGCTAGATCAAAGGAAAGTTGGAGAGTTCTAACCAGAAATATAAGCACAGAGCTTATCAACATCATAGGGAAATTCATTTTGAAGTGGGAGATCAGGTTTTAGCACATCTCAGGAAGGAAAGGTTCCCTAGGGGAACATACAACAAGTTGAATATGAAAAAGATAGGACCCTGTAAGATCTTGAGGAAGTTTGATGCAAACGCCTATGAGATTGAGCTACCAGATGGTGTGGGCATTTCACCCACATTCAATGTTTCAAACCTGTATCCTTATAGGAAAGATGACATATAAGGGTTATAAGCTCAATAAAAAAATTAGTTGGAGAAACATATGCCTATGGAAGAACTTCCATAGATGGATAAAATTGTTGATCAGAGGATTGGAAAGAAGACCAGAAGGAAAACCTATTTTGAGTATCTGGTCAAATGGAAGGGACAACCAATCGAAGATGCCAGTTGGGAAAATGAAGCTATTATCCAGAAGCAGGGAAAATTAGTAGAGGAGATCATGGATAGGAGTCCATGAATTTTTGTCAAGGGGAGTATGATGCAGGAGCATCGTTGGCAAGCACATAGAGGCAGGACCACTCAGCACGTGAGATTTCTTCCAGAACTTCAACATTGGCAGTTGCAGCCAATTTTGAAATCCGCCTTAACTCAGTGCCGAAATTGACCCTTTGAGGCATGTTTTGAAAATTGTAAACAGAGCAGGAGTTTCCACTACGACTCTGGAATGTGACTAAACTAAGATAGCATATGATGAATTTTAGAGTAGGCAAGTAGCCAGGGGAAACTCTAGATTTTTTTTTTTTTTTAAGTTAGGTAGATGTTTTTTGTACGCCCAATAGAGGGAGCGACAATATAGAGAGAAATTAGTTGTAAGAAAGAACTGCAAGTTAGCAGGAGATCTTAGTTTTTGAGTTAATGTAATTTGAATGTATTTCATAGCCATTTTTTGGCACTTGTGAATATAACAGAAGGAAAATTGATCCAAATGTATGGTGTGAGGACTGTGTCTGTTTTCCTGTCAATTCTTCTTTCATGACCAAGTGAATGGAACTGTGCATGTTAGTGTCCCAGTTTCAATTGTTTCTCTTCATTTTGAAGCTCTGTAAGGTGTGCATCAAGCCAGAGAGGAACCCAAGAGAATCAGGAGGAATTTATTTGTGAGAAATACCATGGATCTGAGTTATCAAAATCCCTTAGACACAAGGAGTGCACGGGAAATTGAAATTTGAACCAGACAAAGATCAGGAGGAATAACACATCGGAAGTGTTATCGATATCCAGGAATCCATTCCCCAGGAGAAGTGAAAGCCGAGCCTTTAAAGACTTAGAAAATATTCTAATTCTGAAGCGAGTAAAAGCTTAGGAGGAAGAACATCGTCAAGCATTGGATCATGGTGGAGAATCCCGCAGACCATTCAATTTGAGGTAGTTGTGCAGGCTTTAACACTGCGTAGATCCAGGAGGGGAGATCTTGAAGACCTGAACGGACGGTGGAGAGCTCTCGAGGAGAGTCGTGAAATCCCACGAGCCATTGAATCAAGCAGAGTTGCGGGGAGGTTAACAGGGAGACCTTTCAACACTCGACCCTCAGGAGAAATAGTGGTTGTCGATTCCCAATAGATCTGGGTCATTGATCCCTTTTCACGATTTCAGATACCAGGGATACAAAGGGTGAGAGTTGGGACTCTTCACCCACGAAATCCTGAAAGGATCCAAGTCGTCGGATATTCGAAGTCCTAGAGCTGTTGATTTGTAGTGAGGGGATATTTCATGATTTCGACGACTGGGTGAAGGAGCGAGCAGATTTCGCACAAGCGAAGTTGCGAAACGCGAAATGTCGAAATAATTATGGTCGTTGATCCAAGAGAGACCTGAGCCATAGATCTGGTGTCATCGAGATTTTGGCGTTCGTGACTTGGAGGGGTCAGGCGCCTTGTAGCATAAGGTTTTGATATCGCGAACTAGGACGCGCCTTTCATGGTAGACCTCATGGTCACAGGTGTGTGGTCACATGAGTTGGGAAAAGAAAGGAGCCAACCTTCGTTAGCCCTCAGGGGTCACGTGACTTGGAGGAGCCAAGGACTTGTTGTATTGGAAAGCTCAGGGTCGGGAAACACGACGAACCTTTTAGGCTAGGTCCATGGTCGCATTTGTGGTCGCGTGGAGTGGGGTTTTGCGTCTAGGGTTGGTTTGCATGGGAAAAACTCAAATAAGGACCTATGGATTAGAAGAGGGAGGTTCCAACTCTGAACTAGAATAGTCATTTCGGTTCCGAAATCAGGAGATCCTAACCGGGAGGTCGCGTAGCCCTTATGAGGGATAGGGGGTCGGCATCAAGCCATCAATGTGATTACAAATTATGGCGTACTTTCACCATTCAATTCTCATTTCTGTGTTAACTACTTAGTAAAATCTTTGTACAATAACTGCAACTATCCTGTAGGAGTATTTACCCTGCCTTCACCATTTTCCCACAGAATGTTACTGAACAGGAATATACTATACATATTAAAAGAAAATTGTCAGAACTTATTTGGTAGTAATATGTTAATTCTCTCTTATAATCATTCAGATTAGAATGACTCTTATTTAACGATAATTTCAACAGCAGCATTTATATGCATAAGATGATACTAATTCTCTCTTTAAATCATTCAGATCAGAACGATTCCTATTTAATGACAGTTTCAAATGGAAATCATCTGTCCAGAAATATATCTATGTATATGGACAACAACTTAAGACACAAGATTCATAACCAGAAAAAGGATAGATGAACATATCTGAACCAAACGCTGGAAGACAAAGGGAACAACCACATTTCTCCCAACCTTAGAACAAAACAACCAAGGTTACTTGTTTCGTTCACCCTCTAAATTGAACATGAATCCATGAGGGTGAATTCCAGAACCCCTCCTCAGTAATAGTCCTTTTCTCAACCACTTCTCCTTGCCTCACACACATAATTTAGTGTTCATAACAATAAGAGTCCAATTCATTTTTCTGGTGCATACTTGGCAGCGTCCTTCCTCCTCACATATGATATTAATCAGCACAAATCCTTTTTTCCTAAGTCTTTTTTTCCCTCCCTTGGGAATTTTTGAATCTTTCTAAATCCCTAATTTTCAGGGGCTGCCATTGGCCAAATCCCTGATTTTCCACTTATAACAATCAGCCCAGAGGTAGTTCCAAAATGTTCCACACTCATGGAGTCATGGTTAGATGACTTTAACATGGTTGTTCCATTTGTCCTCCTGCAATAAATATAAAATATTTTGTTTTCATACAAGTGTCAAAATCAAATAGTTAGTTGGGTCCAGTAAGAATTTCTACCCATAAATCATAATAATTTATGTACAAATTACCAAATTCGAAATTTGGAATTGCCATAAATGGAAAAATTTTCCAAATTCGAATTTACCAAAAACAAAATAGTTTTCTAACAATTTTTTTTTTTTGAATTTTGAAATTACTTTAATTTTGGGGATGTCACACAATACCTAGCTTGTAAATTGGCGCCAACTTGATAGAATGAACCTTCATTCAATCCATTATATATAAATATATATATATATCAACAATTTCAACTACACTTTCTTCTCACCATTCTTTCTTGTTTATATAGTCTTCCAATTGCTGAAAATTTGAATCCTTTCATCTTTTGATATTGAACCATTGTACCTTTTCATTTAAATGATAATATTAAAATTTAAATAATATCATTTTCCTTTTATCCTTTATTCATAATGCTTATGATTTAACTCTCTTAATCATGACTTTGTGTTGGTTCTTTTGTTTTCATGAGTTGATATCACACATGGATCGACTCCTTATATCATTCTCATTCTTCTATTGTGTCCTCAATTTGTCAACATATCATATTCGATCTTTTGCCTATTCTCTGTATTATTATGGTGTTAATTCTCTATCAAATTACAGAGATGAAATCTGTATGAGGTGCTTCCTTCAAATCATTTCCATATGACCATAGGCATAGAACCACGGGCTTATTAATTTAAGCATTGCCTCATCTTTTACCCTTATTTATTTATTCCATACGACCATAGGTGGTGACCAGGTGCTAGGCCAAGCAAGTGCTTGATCACTTATCAAAATAAATGATCACGTTGTAATGTTGCAATGAGATGGACGATTCTCATTTACTTTGGAACTTCATCCTTCACGACTTCCAGCCTCTGTAATCTTTCAAATCTTTCGAAGCAGATTTTGCCGAAGTAGATCAAACAGATGATATTTCATTTGCATGATGAACGGTTCTCGTTCACATTGGAACTTTCGCTATTCATGGCTCCTGAACTATGGACTAGCAATTCCTCCTAAGTGATTACCTACCAAATAAGTCATAAAGTGGTGGTGACTGCTTGTTGTCGGTTAACACCTCCACTTATGCTACCCTTCCACTATGCTTGATCATCGGTTGATAATTCTCCCAAAGTAAATCAATGGTTAGCGTTACTTCGTGATTTATGCTTACTCTATATTTCCACTGTACTTGATCAACGATAGAGAATGCTCCCAAATTAGATCAATAGTTAGTGTTAAATTCATCCTTCGACACTTCGGGCAGGCACCGGTGTTAGAAACTGGTTTCCCCCGAAGTACATACTCCCAAAGTGGCATAACTTGTCGACATCATTGTTGACTTGGCACTGACCAATTTCATCTTGACACTTGCCATCATATGATTCTGTCGTGTGTCCTTGATAATGTAGTCTTGTTGACATGGATCTCCTCATGTGGCACATTTTATTCTCCTAGATCTAACAGTTGTCCTATCTCCCGAATGTATCTCAGATCGACGACTAAGAGTGACTTCGTTCTTTGGTGCTTCGGGTGAATTTACATGTTCTCAGCCCATTTTCGCCGAAGTGGTCACCGCCAAAGTTGATCATTATTCTGATCCAAAAACCATAATGTATTTTCCAAGTCCGATGGTCCTAATTTGTTCTGAAATCTACATCAAAGGACATGATTATTTTCCTTCTTTATGCAGGTTTCCTTTATGATCGAACTGTTGGGTTTGCATTCGAATTCTGGATGAATGGATCTTGTTGCTTGATATTTTATAAATTTTTCCCTTGTTCAATAAGTTTTTCTTCATGTGGGATTTATGCAATGCTATCTCTCTTGAGATTTGATCATAGGATCAGTTTTTATCCTATCGTGATCAACAATAATCGCGAATTTCTTTAACCTTAAGGTGATTTTATTCTGCCAATATTTAGTATATTTTTCCTGTTGAGATTAACCGTGCTTCTATTATGAATTCTCTTTCCACCATTGACCCTTCATTACACATGGACAGACCGTATTGGCCATCCTGACACTAATGCCAACTGTATAATTTTTCATGACTGATTCATGTTGCCATCATAACAACTTATCATGACTGTTGACATCAATGACAACATATCAATGACAATGCGTCCAACAATATCCACCTTTTTCATTGAGGGAAACAAACTAACTTCATACACAAACTCCCCATGTGATGATGCATCTCTCTTCTAAAGTTACTGTCCCCCTTTGAAATCAATGACAAAGGGTTGCTTCCCTTATGATCAACCTCTATCTATTTGCATGTTGTTTACCAAAATACGAACTTGTGTAACTCCCCCTGCAATCAGACTCCTCCTGTCAATCTTCTCTCTTTGCCTTTGACTGCTCTCCCCCTTTGCTTCTAAAGGGGTACCTCTTCTTGACAAGGTCTCTTCCCCTGTTAATTTACTAACTGATTATCTCAGTTCATTGGGATATTTGTGCTCAAATAAGTAGTATTTTTTATACCAACTTGTAGTGATACCCACTTGTAGTGATCAGGTCTTTCAAAACTTAATTTAATTACTTTCTTATTTGATCTTTTTTATCTAATTACTTTTGTTATCAATTGATCCATGTTCAATCATACTCCTTGAACTTCTCTGCTACGTTTATGTTTCCTCTTCTCCCCCCTTCCTTTTGTTTTACAAAAGTGACAAAAATAATATTTTATTTCTCCTTCTGAGGTCATGCTCCTCCTAAGGTGATGCTCCTCTTTGTTTATTTTTCTTCTTCTTGTATTCGATCACTAACCCTACCAATGATTTTTCTTTTAACCACTAATCTATAGATAGTCAAGATTTTTCATATGTTATTTTTTTAAAACTCTTCGCATGATCCTTTGATTTTATAAAAACCAATTTAAACCTCTGTTTGTATTTTATTTCTTTGGATAACAAATTATGACATCATCAAAATTTGATATTGTCCCATATTATTCTATTGGTACTTCCTTTTCTTGGTCTTGATTTATTTCATATTGAATTTCACACTCTTTATTAGGACCTTCACTCATCATGTTATTATTATTAATTTCTTCATTTTCAGGTGTAATGTCATCTTTCTTTCTTTCTCCTTCATATTTTATTCTCCATATCTTTCTATAGCTTCCTTCCTTAACAAAGTTCATGGCTTGTAATTGGCTTGTGATTACACTGTTTCCTTTTGAGAAGGATGATTCTTTCCCGTGTTTGTAAATGGTACTCCACTTGCCATTGTCTTCTTTCTTATTCTATCCAAGACCCGTTTTGTCATCAAATGATCTTTGGCTCTTCCAAATTGTATATAGGATAGTTGATCTCTTCTGGAAATTGACAATCTTATTAGTCTTTTCATTCATCTTTTTGAGATTGATTATTTCTAACTTCAACATATGACATAATTCTTCCTTTTTAGTCAACTGAATCTTCAGGGCTTCTTCCACTTTCTTAGCTTCTTCAATTTGATTAATTAGATCTGCATTAGTACTTTCATTTATTTTTTGAAGTTGATGTTTTCCAATTCTAACATGTGGTAAGAATTTTGTTTCCTAGTTAAATGGATATTTAGGTCTTCTTCACTTTCTTTAGTTTCCTCAAGTTGAGTTTTTAGATTGTTAACCAATTCTTTTGTTTCTTTTAGTACTTACTTTCTTTTATTGTCATGTGTCTTTAATTGGTCCATCTCTTCTTTTAGATTAGCAACTTTGATTTTCAATCTTTTGATCTCTTCTTCTTTGTTTTCTAACTGAATATTTTTCTCATTCTCTTCATGGTTAGCTTTATCTAGCTATTGAAGTAGTAGCATATATTTTTGTTGAATTTTCTCCAACTTTTCTAGAGTGAACATAGTTGTTCACTCAATATTTCCAAAATCCTCCACAGGAACTTTAGTATGCACATAATTTCCTGGTGCTAAACGAATGTCTCATATTGCAACTACAATATCAGTTTTACAATTATATAAATTTTCTTTAGTGATTACTGAGGTATTCCTCAATACCTTGATGAGGTTGCCTTCCTCATTGTTGAATGAGGTTTGCATCAAATACTGCATTTCATTATGATTAGAAATATCTTTCTCTATATTATGTTCTTCAATCTCATTGGAATTTTCCTTTTCTTTATCTTGTTCCTTATCTTGATAAGAATTCTCTTCTTTTGAGTTTTGTTCTTTATTCTGACAAGAATCTTCTTTATCTGAGTTGTGTTCCTTATTTTGATAGTATTTATCTTTATCTGAGTCTTGTTCCTTACTTTGATAGGATTTATCTTCTTCTTATGCTTCATTCTGATAACAATTTTCTAGTTGGAGCCATAATTGTTAAGAAGATTTGTAGTGCCTCATATTTTCTTTGACTTGGTCTAACAATCCACCCTGGATTGCTTTTAAGGCTATTGAATTGTTTCTCCTTGTCTCCTTTTCATTTTTAGTTTTTCTCTTTGAAGTAGTTAAGTTCCAGGTCTTACTTACTAACGAATCCCAAACTCTAGATCCTCTTGACTTTAGATATATTTTCATGTTTTCCCTCCATGATGAATATTATGTTCCATCAAATAAGGGATCTTCATTTGTGGAGATAGAAATTTGTCCACCCATTTCTTCAGAATCTACCTTCCAGTGTTTAAACTGTGATGAAGGCACCGACTTTGATACCAGTTGTTGAAATTGACACTTGACACTGAGAGGGGGGGCGCGAATCAGTGTCACAAAACTTTGGAAAATTTTCCAATTTTCATAAATTAACTGAACCACATATATTTATTTCATTTTCTTAACCAATATNGTTGAAATTGACACTTGACACTGAGAGGGGGGGGCGCGAATCAGTGTCACAAAACTTTGGAAAATTTTCCAATTTTCATAAATTAACTGAACCACATATATTTATTTCATTTTCTTAACCAATATATAAAAGAATAAATATTTTACTTTTTTATTTAACTTGAATGCATACATAAAATAAATCTTTGAATATCTTCAACTTCAAGAAACTATGAGAGTCCCAACTCTCTGTTACAAGACCCATCTTGTAGTTCTCAGATCGAACTGATAAATGAGGAATCTAACCCTCATAACAAGTCCCATATTGTTGATCTCATATCCAACTAAGATGTGAGGAATCCAATCCTCATACAAGACCCATCTCGTAAACAAGCACCGACTTGATAGAATGAACCTTCATTCAATCCATTATATATAAATATATATACTTCAACAAATTCAAATAAACTTTCTTCTCGCCATTATTTCTCGTTTATATAGTCTTCCAATTGGTGCAAATTTGAATCATTGCATATTTTGATATCAAACCATTGTACCTTTTCATTTAAGTGATAATATTAAACTTTAAATAATATCATTTTACTTTTATCTTTTAATCATAATGCTCATGGTTTAACTCTCTTAATCATGACCATGTGTTGGTTCTTTTGTGTTCATGAGTTGATCAGAGACATGGATCAAATCAATATATCATTCTCATGCTTCTACTGTGTCCTCAATTCATCAACATATAATATTCGATCTTTCACCTATTATCTCTGTTATTATGGTGTTAATTATCTTTCAAATTACAGAGATGAAATCTATATGAGGCCCTTCCTTCAAACCATTTTCATATGACCATAGGAACATAACTACAGGATTATTAATTTAAGAGTTGCCTCTTCTTTTACCCTTATTTATTTATTCCATACTACTGCAGGTGGTGACCAGGCGCTAGGCAAAGCGAGTTCTTGATCACTTATCAAAACCAATGATCACGTTAAAATGTCACAATAAGATGGACGATTCTCATTTACTTCAGAACTTTGTCCTTTGCGACTTCCAACCCCTATAATCTTTCAAATATTTGGAATCATATTTCACCGAAGTAGATCAGACGGTCGATATTTTATTTGCACGATGAACAGTTCTCATTCACTTCAGAACTTCGGCTATTTGTGGCTCCTAAACTCCAGAGTAGAAATTCCTCCAAAGTGATTACCTACCGAATAAGTCATAAAGCAGTGGTGACCTCTTTTATCAATTAACACCTCCCCTTACGCTATCCTTCCCCTATGCTTGATCATCGATTGAGAATGCTCCCGATGTAGATCAACGGTTAGCGTTACTTTGTGATTTACGCTTACTCTATCTTTCCACTGTACTTGATCAAAGGTCGAGAATGCTCCCGAATTAGATCAATGGTTAATATTAACTTCAACGTTTGGCTCTTCAGGTAGTCACTAGTGTTAGCAACTAGTTTCCCTTGAAGTACATACTCTAAAAGTGATGTCACTGTTGACTTGGCACTGGCCGAGTGGCTTCCAAGTGTCACTTAGATTCGTGACTTACACGTACCTGAAATGCCAATTTCATCTTGACACTTGTCATCATCTAATTGCACCACATGTCCTTTCTGACATTTCCTTTTGGCATGAATCTCATCATGTGGCACATGTTCTTCTCCTAGATCTAATGGTTTTCCTAAGTCCCAAAATGTATCTTAAATCGATGGATAAGAGTGACTTTGTTGTTCGGTGCTTCGGGTGAATTTACATGTTCTCAACCCATTTTCACCGAAGTGGTCAGCACATAATTTGACCACTATTCTCATCCAACGACCATCATGTATTGACCAGATCCGATGGTCCTGATTTGTCCTGAAATCTACATCAACATACAATATTGTTTTCCTTCTTTACGCAGGTTTCCTCTATGATCCAACGGTCGAGCTTGCATCCAAATTTTGGATGAATGGCTCTCGTTTATTGATATTTTATAAATGTTTCCCTTGTTCAGTAAGTTTTTCATCCCGTGGGATTTCTGCAATGCTATCTCTCTTCATCTTTGATCATAGGATCATTGTTGATCCTATCGTGATCAATAATCACGAATTGCTTCACTCCTAAGGTGATTTACTTCTTTTGATCTTTAGTATAATGTTCCTACTAAGATTAACCTTGCTGCTATGTTGCATTCTCTTTCCATCATTGACCCTTCATTACACATGGACATACCTTATTGGCCATCCTGACACTAATGTCAACTTTATAATTTTTCATGACTGATTCATGTTGCCATCATAACAACTTATCATGACTGTTGACATCAATGAAAACATATCAATGAAAATATGTCCAACATCAAGAACTTCAGGGAAATTTCTCTCAGCCTTCAATGCCACCTTCTTCACACTCATCTCAAAGGAGGAAAGGGTAATGCATCCCAAGCAATACAGACCGATAGCTCTCTGAAATTTCATCTACAAAATTATCACTAAGGTCATTGTTATCCATCTCAAACCAATTCTACCGTACATCATCTCCAAAGAGCAAGTTGGCTATGTGGAAGGCAGGAAAATCATCGACAGTTTCATCCTAGCTCATGAAGTCATCCACTCACTAAAAAAAACAAGGACTCCAGGTATGCTCATCAAACTAGACCTTTCCAAATAATTTGATAGAATCAACTGGAAGTACATGTGCTCCCTCCTTGAAGCCTTTGTCTTTGATAGTATCTAGGTGTCTTGGATCATGAGCATCACTTCCTCAAATTTCTTCTTTATCTTAGTCAATGGAGTGCCCTCCCATTCCTTCTCTCCCTCCAAAGATATTCGACAAGGGGACCTCATCTCCCCCTTTCTCTTTGTTATAATGGTGGAAGGATTGATGCGATACCTTAAGGCCTCTGTTATGGAGGGATCCCTTAAAGGTGTACCTCTTCACAACATCCAACCCACCCCCTCTCATAGCCAATTTTTTGATGACACTCTTTTGATGAACACACTAAAATCCCAGGAAGCCACTAAGCTCAATTCAATCCTCACAGATTTCGATGAAGCTTCAGGAATGGTCTTAAACCTTGACAAATCACAACTCTATTTCTTCAACACCCTAGTGGCTATTAAAAATCACATCTCTTGACTTCTGGGAATCCCTAAGAGCTCCCTTCCATCCAAATATCTAAGTGTTCCCCTCATAGTTGTAGCCACCCATAATATCTATTGGGATAGTATATTTCTATCCGTCTCCAACAGGCTCAACAACTGAACCTTTATATCACTTAATATTGCATCTCGAATAGTTCTTTTAAAATATGTTGCCAAGCACTACCAACCTACCTCTTTACTGTTCTAGCAACACCCCACTCTATCATAAGGGCCATTAGAAACATCCAACACATATTCATGTGGCACGGGCATCACCCAAACAAGAAGTGCGTGTTTGTAGGATGGGATGAAATTTGCAGGCCTAAAACCTTAGGGGGACTAGGAATTTGTGATCCAAGGAAACTAAACTGAGTAATGGGGGGGAAACTTTGGTGGTGATGGCTCAAGAACCCCATAGAAATATGGGAAAAAATATGGAAAATAAAGTATGATCCCACTATCATAGAAGAGCAACTTATTGGATTCAACGATCAAGTTCAATCCAATATATGGAACATGGCCTGGAACAATCAAATGCTCATACAGAAGCATGACTTCTGGGAGATCTATAATGGAGAACACTCCATGTTATGGAAATACTCCTAGAAACAACAACCGCATCTAGCCACCCTTGAAGACCCCATCCCCCTATGTCAAAAAATGCAATCTGGGGACTCCCTGTATGTAAAGGATCTATGTAAAGAAAATGATCGACACGGGCCCTAATGCAGTTGGAAGACCAAACCTCATGAACTTTACATCTAGACAAAGTTATATCTATAGGCTTGGAAAGATTGTGAAAATCAAAGGAAAATACACATCAGGGAAGGCCCAAATATACTTATATGGGGGTACTCCACATCAGGAAATTTAGCAGTGAAAGAAGATTACTATCTATAGGAAAATTACAAGGAGAAACCAAGGGAACATATCTGGGGAAATATCTGGAATAAAAAATTCTATTCGAAATTGTGAATATTATTATGGCTTACCATCCAAACCCACATTCTCACTTGGGACAATCTTGGGAAATGCAAACTTTTAGGCCCCTCAATCTCCCCTTTGTCAGCGACATGAACAAACGATGGAGCACTTATTCAATATCTACAACTACAGTGAGATCATCTGGGATATGGGGAAATAATTAATGCATCTCTCCAATAGAAATCGAGCTAGCATCATAAGCAGAGTGGAGAATTGGGACTTGATTTCCTATCAAAATCCAATCTTGCATCACATATGGCAGCTTTTACTTGGATTCACATTGTGGAAAATATCGAAAGAAAGAAACAAAATGATTTTTCTCTCGATGACCTACCCCCCACTCTCAATCTGGGAAAGAATTATGAACCTAATATGGGAAATGATTAAGATTGGGAAATGGTCCCAGGATGAACTTAATTGCAATACTGGAGAAAGTCATATCCTATAGGCTTGGCAGCTCAACCTTACTGGTGAAAAATAGAACAATGGCATCGCTAGAACCAATAGTATCTCATGTACTTGATCCCCCCCACCCCCTGGTTTTATCAAATTAAACTTTGATGGCATGTCAAAAGGGAATCCAGGACCAACGGGATTTGGTGCGGTCCTCTAAGACAAGAATGGGAAAATTCTTTATTATGCATCAAGCTATCTCAGACTCAATAAAAATAACGAAGCTGAGCTCTGGCGCCTTCTCAGAGGGATAAAGTTAGAAATAGACCATGACTTACATAAGTACATAGTGGAGGATGATTCCCATATCATCATCCAACTTATCACTAAAATCATTCATGGGTCACACCCCTTGGAGGTCTCACCCAGTTGGAGACTCTCAAGATTGATGGAAGATTTCAAATCCTTCTTACATCCCAATATTACCCTAATCCCCTAACATGTGAAAAGATATGCCAACAATATAGTTGAATTCCTGGAAAACGAGGGTGTGGCTTCCATGGAGGAGTTGATCGACTGGAATGCACAAACCTCTCCTCGATCTAGGCTATCAGACCGCTTCCTGGACTTAGCCAAAAAGTATTATTTGATCCTAGATGTGGTGCCATGTAGCAATGGGAGGCCATGTAGACTAGTCTAGACCCAAGACATAAATATGGCAGGTCATCTCCCTTCACCTTAGTCTTAAATGAAGGGTGACCATTACTTCCTGCAGAGAAGGGGAGGACAACTCCCTCGATTGAGTATTATGGCGGCACCAAGGTGTATTAGCAGATTCAGGATGTGTACAGTGGTCTTGTCGGGCCTGGGATTTTCTCTCCTACTCGGACGGGGTTGGATCTACTTCTCTCTCGCACTACACCACCTTTCCCGCTCTGAGAACGAAACCTGGATGCAGTGGATTTTCATCGAATTTACCCAGAGAATTATCAGTCCTCCTAGCCTAGCCATGCAAGGAAGAGGGGTAATCTGAGGTGTGCCCCAACCTGGTATAGTCTAGTAGCCTGACAGAGGCGAGTGCAGTAGATGGAACACACCTTGTCTATAGCTCAGACTCATTTCTTGGAGAATCCAAGATCATTGCCAATGGAATATGTTGAGGAGGAGATTCCAGAGGAACCCAACTATGTTCCTCTAGAATCTCTCCTCTTCATAGTTCCAGATGATTTATAGCTCCCCAACCATAACCTAGCAGGCACAAGCACCTAGGATTCCATGGAGGGGGCCACCTGTATAGTTCAGGAGGAATTCCTGGGGGAATTCCTCCATTTGGATTCAACTTCATCAATTCAGGACATCGACAGCTAAGTTGGGACAATGACTGAGGCAGTCAAGGTGGTGGAGGTCATGGGCGTTGAGGTGGAGGGCCACCCAGTCTTGGCACCTCCACCGCTCACTGCTCTCTCTAAATTATTCCCTGCTCTACCACCTTTCTTCAACCTAGATAAGCTCAAGCTCATCTTCATGCTAAAGAGACAAATGGCATTCCAGATACACTGGGACACCCTCATGAAACAACAAATCGACATGGTTTATGATGCATTCTTGAATGCATTGGAAACTCAGCGCTGCCCGACCTGTGCAAGGCCTTTCGTGCCCCAACCCAGGGACGGCCCTTTTACTGGAGCTCCAGATGACATGCCCCCAGGTGCTAATGTGTAATTTATGGTTCTTTTCTATGGATACCTCGCACAATCTCTTCCCAAGTCTCTATACTAGGATGATTCGATTTTACATTTTTGTTCTCTTTTTTTAGTTGGTAGTTTATCTTAGATTCCTAGAACAGTTATGTAATAACATGAATCCCCCACCTGCTATGGTTTCCATATGGCAGGGTAGATGGAGGATAGTTATTTTGTCTAAAAGTATCATAGTCTGCCACCTATTCCGGTTTTCGCTAATTTTCCGGAACATGTGGAAGACTGATGACATGTGGTATTTTTGTACTATAAGAGCACAATAATAGGAAATACCCTTTTTATTTACAATAATAATAATAATAATAATTAAATAATAATATAGTTGATAATAATTAATAATAGTTATTAAATAATAATATAGTTCATAATAATTAATAATAATCATTAAATATGAATATAGTTAATAATAATTAAATAATTTAAATTAGCTAGGAATTGAAATATAATTGAAAGGTTATCCTCTATTGAATCTGTATCCCATGATGTGTTGAGAGGGTCACCCAAGTGTGTTTTTTAATTCTATACTTTTGTTGATCATGTCCTCTGATAACACTTAGTGATTTAGAGTTTAAAAAGTGATGGTAAGGGAATGTTATGATGCAAAGAGGGACTGCACAAGAGATAAAAGATCGATAATTTTCCCATAGGATATAGGGTATAGGGTTTTATGGTGACTTGGGGAGACCCTACTCTTCAAGGACGCTTATCTAAAAGATGAGATAATTCTAAGCATGAAAATTTTAATAGTGTATTTCAAACATCATGAAATATTTATGAGGGTTGAGAGAGATATTGAGTTCTACTGGGATAATTATAACCTATAGGACTATGTGGATGGCATCATTGAATTCAACCATGAAGTATCATCAAGAAAGGATGATATTTTTAAATTTATAAGGAAGTTCAGAGGGAGAAAATAATTCATAAGAAATTCACTTGAGAGAGACAAAAAACTTGAGTGGGTTTGATTGTGCTACCTTTAATGTAGAAACCCTGAGGATTTGTGTTATGTACTCAACTTTACTTTGAATTCTATATGACTTGTTATAGTTCTTGTCCTTATGTATCAATGAATACTCCGTGTGCCTTTTTTTTCCAAAAGAAAATTTTCACTTGTATTATATTTGGCTTTTTAATAACCAAAAGGATACAAAAAAGTTCCCTTACAATATGGATGATGATTGTTCCACACATATCAGATACTATACCATAAGCAAGTCCATACAATAGGAGGAGATCCCATAATAATTGTTGAGATAGTTATATCCTATCAAATCCTATCATCACTCGTCTATCATGACGACAATATATCTATATCTTCAAGCTAGAGAGATAAAATAAACATAAGTCTTAGAATGTATCAAAAAAACTAAAAGAGTGTAATACATTGGGGAGGAATCTCTAGTCCATCTATCTAATGTTGATATGTCAAAATACTAGTATGTTCAATAAGGAATTTTTAGATAGGATATCCACCTCCACATTCAATTCCCGGTATATATGAGAGAAATTGATCTGTGAGAAAGATTGAGTGAGTTCAATGATCCTATCTTTCCAGCATTCCATCTTCGCAACTTGAAGCTTTCCTTTTTTGTTTGACTAGTCAATAATGATTTTGGAGTCTCCCCTCACATGAAAATCCAAAATATTATGACGAGAAGACAAAAAAAAGGTGACCTAGACACCAATAAGTTCTTCCTTTGTTTTTTATCCTATGCCACAATTCAAGGTCCATGTGATCCAAGAGCCATCACAATGATGAATCTTCTCACCTGCTTCACAATGCAGTCTTGATTTATGAGAAGCCCCATTGAACCAAGCATTGTTTCCAATCATCTGAATAATGTTTTGAATAAAACAAGGGACATAAATCCTCTCCATCTTTTCAATTTTCATCTCACCTAAGATTCTGAAACATACAGTGTTTATGGAGATGGTTAAATTTTCAAAAATTACCCTATTGTGAGTAAACCAAACAAACTAGCAGACAATAACTGTTACATGAGGTAAGGTGAAGTCCTGCAGAGACCAATTTTCCAAGAAATCATGTAAATGTTTTCCCATCCAGATCTTTTTGAGATTTAGGACTAAATAAATCTTATGCCAAATCGATTTAGTAAATGGACAGTCCAAAAAGATATGGGAGATAATTTCATAATTGTTGCGACAAAGAAAGCACATATTAGGACTCAACCAACCCCGACAAAGAGGTATATGCCAGGTCATAATATTTTCATTTGTAGCAAGCCAAATGAAGAGTTTTAATTTTAATGGAAGAGACCAATGCCAAAGGTTTTTTCTCCATCCTGTCCATCTTTGTAACTAGATAGTAGAAGAGATAGCATTGTAAATGTTCTTTACTGTCAATAGGCCAAAACAGTCCCCACCATTNCAAATGAAGAGTTTTAATTTTAATGGAAGAGACCAATGCCAAAGGTTTTTTCTCCATCCTGTCCATCTTTGTAACTAGATAGTAGAAGAGATAGCATTGTAAATGTTCTTTACTGTCAATAGGCCAAAACAGTCCCCACCATTCCATTGAATAACATCTTTCACTGCATGTAGTCGAATCCTTTCTCCACTTAGCGTCGAGAAATAAGATGTCCATTCCTATGATAGTGCCCCCTAGAGTCCCAAATTAGTACTCGATTTCCAATTTGTGCAAGAAAACCCATCGTCAAAGTTATGTTGTGCTTGAAAAAGGAAGAAAACTTTTAAATTCCTAAGAAACTCTAGTAAGCTAGATGAGAGATAAGCCTTTGATCCAAGGCCCAATAACATGCCCCTTTCGATGTGAATTTCATGTCTCGAACAGGGTTTCCAGCATAATCAATAATGAATAAAAGTAAGATTTTTTAAAAGAGATCTTCAGATCGGTGAGGAACTATTTGTGCAGATAACTGGAAGTCCGAACCAACAAGCAAGTGATGACGGTGTAATATATTTTCCAAATATAATATGATTCCAAATTCCATCTTGTGTTAATACATTTCAAAGAGTTTTTGATGCCAATTCTTGCTTGAAAAGTGCAAGATTGTGAAGACCCCAGCCACCTATCGCTTTTGGCTTTGCGATAAAATCCCATCTGCAGGGATGAAGAAATTATTTTTAGTGCTGCCAGTCCATAGAAAAGAAAACATCAATTATCTGATATTATTCAAAATGGAGTGAGGAATGGTGGAAATATCCATCTAGTAAACATCTTGGCCTTCTAGCATCGATTTTAATAGAATGTATCTTCCACCCAGAGTGAGCTAGCAATTTCACTAATGTGCAATAAGTTTTTCAAATTTTAAAAGTAGTCATTTCCAATCAGCTGCTTTGTAGTAGTCCATCTTGAGATAATATCCAAGCTATATAAGACCCTGTGTGATCGCATGGTATCCAAACGAAAAGATATATTTAAAATTTTATATGTCCGCCGCCAGTAGACCAGAATAGTGGAATGTGGATTTTGTTTCATTTATATGTAGACCAGATGCACGGCAGAAGAGATTTATGATCGATTTGATTTCCTTCCATTCTATTAAGTGTGCTTTTGTGGAAATAATGATATCATCCAAAAAGAATAAGTGCAGTACTTTTACCAATCTGGAAACCTTAATGCCAGTGAGAATCCCATCACGTTGTTGCAACTTGAGTAGAATACTCAAACCTTCCATGGCCAAAATAAATAGGAGTGGGGAGAGAGGACATCCCTGTCGCATGCCTCTTTCATTTGAGAAGAAGTATGTAGCTTCTCCATTGACCAGAATGTAAATAGTTGCACTAGAAATGCACCCCATGATCCAATTTGTGAAATGGAAGCCAAAACCAGATTGCAATAAAATCATTCTGAGATAGTCCCAATTGATGTAGTCAAATTCTTTTTTTAAATCCAGTTTTAAGATCAGATCTTGTAATTTCTTTTGCTTTATGTTGTGTAGTACCTCTTGGGCCGATCCAATATCATCAAGTATATTCATTACTTTTATGAATCCTAGTTTTCCTTGGAGATAAGATAGGACATGTACGACTTGATCCTTTCAGAGAGTAGTTTAGTGATAAGCTTATAACAGATATTGCACAATGAAATAGGCCTAAAATAACTAACGGTGTCGGGATGACTGAATTTTGGAATCAATGTCAGAAAAGTAGAGTTTAGAGCACACAAAACTATTCCTCTGATTTTGTAATTTTCAACCAGTTCCCAAAGATCATCATTGATTAGATAAAAAAAAATGAAGGTAGAATTCAACTGTCCAGCCATCCAGGCCAGGACTTTTGTCTTTTTTAAAGGTGTGGAGCACCTTCCAAATCTCCTCTTTTGTGCATGGATTAAAGAGTAGTTCTTCCTCACTATCACTAATGATTCTTGGATATAGACCTATGATTGATGCTTGGTCAATAATGTTTGTAAGACCTTAGGAATTTTTAAAGTGGTAGTGTGTCGCATCAAGAATTTTTTCTTGTCCAGTAATAGAGACAAAATCATCCAATTGAAGCCCTGAGATATGCTTGTAATTCCTTCTGTGACTCACATATTTATGAAAATACCTTGTACTGTTGTCTCCACAATTGATCCAGATGGCTCGGTTGTTTTGTCGCCAATGCACTTCCTCAATTAGAAGTAGATTAATCCCTTCTATCTCAAGTAGTTTTAAAAGTTGTTGCAGATTAATGTGCTCAATACCTGATTTCTCAGAGATTTCAAGGATCAAATCTTGAATGTTATGTTCAAGATGTGAAAATCTATCAAAAGTCTTTGATAACTGTTGTCGGGCCCAACATTTTACTTTTTATTTTAGAACTTTTAATTTCCCAACTAGTCTCTTGTGAACATCCAACTCATTTTTAAAGGTTTGATGAGTCCATACATTGGAGACCAGTCACTCAAAATCAGGATTCCCCAACCAAATAGGATTAAACATAAAAGGGTAAGAGGAGCGATGAGAGAAAGAATCAACTTGAGATGAATGGATATGCAAACCAAGTTCTATATATGTCAGCATGTTGAAGAAGATATTTTGATATGAATAATCAATCAATATGCTTAGATATACTCACTCCACTAGATCTTCTATTTCTCCAAGTAGGGACCACCTCGTCTGGAAGGAGATCGACCAGATTATGTTGTTGGAAAATAGCACTATACTGTAAGGTCGTTGTGTCAGTGGAGACACTTGATCCCCAAATCTCATCAGATGATAAGGTAAAGCTTAAATCCCCTACCAGGATGAGATTTGGTTTGTATAGAAGACCAAAAGCCGAAAACTTTAACTAGAAAGCCAATTTGTCAAAACAAAGTCCATTTACATTGAGTATGTTTACATGTTTCTTGTTGGCATAGTAGGTTCCTGTCAATAAGATGCCACCACAGGAAAAAAAAGGCTTTAGATAAAAAAAGATAGGATCCCAAGCCACAAGAAATCCACCCAAAGTTCCCACCAAATTTACTCCACTTACAAACCAACTAGGATTTAATCCATTGATAAAATCACGTGAATGTTGTTCATCCACTGGAGTTTCCTATAGAAATATAATGCTAGGATGAATGGTATCGATCAATTGCCTAAGAGAGGCATTTTTTAGGGAGCCTCTAACCCCACAAATTTTTAGGGACGAGTGTATCATAGACGTGACCTAGCTAAGGATTTAATGCCTCTAAGCTCCCCAAGGTCAATCAAATTAGCAGGTGGAACAATAGATAGTGTGACGGATAGGCATGCTTTCCTCCGAGCACTACGCGTTTTATAGGCGAGGTCTCAAGACCTAAGCCGGATGACCAAGAGAATGTTTTTTTAATAGAATATGTAGATGGGTCACGATAGGAAGTAGAAGGTATATCTTGTAAATCACTGATAGTTGATTTACCTAAATAGGTAGGAAGTGGGACTAGAGGGTGAAAATCCATTGAAGGATGGATGGAGGAGGTTAACTAAATAATGTCAATATCCTGTGCCTGTAGTGAGGATAGCAGAGAATTAGTCCCAATCGTATTATTTATATTCAATGAGTGTGGTGTAGTAGGAAGGTTTACTCGATCAGTGGATATATTTGGGGAGGAAAAAGAGGGGAACCCACCCATGTTAAGTGGAAGGGATAAACATGTAGGTTCAAAGATCGGTTTTAATAAGGTAGAAGGAGGATCAGGCTTAAAGGAATCTAAAGCCACTGGTGGTAAAGAGACAGTGGGGTTGCACGACATGGGAAAACCATTTTTTTTAGGATCAAGGCCTGGAATAGTTGAGGTGTCTAAATGGTGTCACTCCCAAGAGGAAAGAGTAAAATACATAGTAGGACATAACAATTTAAGCTTATCTGTGAGAAAAGAGGGAGGAGTCGGTTGTAAATCAATAGTATCCTTCAGGTCCTCAGTCCCTTCGTCCTTAATGCCTTCAATGCCCAAAGTGTAGGAGTCCACCTCTAAAGAATCATCCCTAGGTAAGTTGCGAAGATAGGATCCTTATGATTCCTCTTCTTCCAGAGCTCCTGTGAAATCATGCCAAAGATGACCCATTTGATGACAGGTTGAACAACATAAAGGAATACCGAGGTAATCCAGTCACTGAGTCACCGAGAAACCTTGCCAGAAAATATCTAAGACATCTCGTAGCCCAACCTAAATGTCCAATTCAACCATAATCCTTGCCATTCTTCTGTTTGATCTCTTCAAGATTTTTGGGTCAATATAATTAAATCATCCCAGTTCATTATCGATGGCCTCCAGTTCCTTCTTTGTCCAGTACTGTATGGGGTAGTCTGGGTAGAAGAACCCATACATGTCAAAAATAGAAGGAATCCATTGATGGGTTAAAATAAACCCACCAACTTTTGAGCATAATACTGCCACTTCCCATGGTCCAGAAGGTGTCAATTATAAGTTGGGAGTCTTCAGGAGTGTTAAAAATAAAACCAAACCAACCAAAAGATAGGGAGATGAGCTCCGACACATGTCCAAGAATGGGGAGCCAGTTATATAATATCCATTCCGGTAGTGTGTCAAAGTTAAGAGCACGGTAAGTGAACTTGCCCATGAGTCCACAGAGGGAGAGTCGAACGGTTTCCTCTAATCCCACATCCAAGCCCATTATCGAGAAACATTTTCTCTGATTAGGCTTCCACATTCTATTTTTGTAGGGCACGTTCTGGCAGACCTTATTTTTGTTGTTTGTAAGAGTGCCCAATAGAGGATATCATTCCACGTAGTGGAGAAGTAGTCAGAAGTGTATCGGTGGTAGGCAGGCAGGGTGAAACAGTATGCAGCGGAGATGATAGTTCTGCCACCTTTGGTAATAAGGAATGGTGAGAGAACGTAGATACAAAAAGGGCATCTGATGGTGGGAAGAGGTCAACACTCTTCCATAGAGCTTCATCATCTGCACTCATTAGTGTGATGACCTCAACCTCTATTGGAAGGTGATGGAAGGTCTCTCAAGTAGGTGCCACTTTGCGTAGAGAGTAAAGGTGGGTTGGTTTCAAGGCAGAAAAACTTGTTTACGGATTATGTAAAAAATAAAAAAATTTCATATAATGAAAATAAAGAATTCCATGGAGGTTTTCAATTAGAGACCTATCCTAGACACCTCTGTTTTCATCTAAGTATTTTATTAAAAAAAAAATTACTTCTTAATTTTTTTTAGTATATCTCTCTTTATTATTTGGATGGATTGAGAGAATTTATTTTTTCAATAACATCCAAATTTTGCATTCTCACTGTCATTGTAATTTTTTCCTTTATCAGAGGATTATTATAGGTCTTGAGCCTAAATGACTTTACTAAAAAGGGAATATTTTCTTCATATATAATTCTTATTTAAATTAAGCCATTGCCATGACATTTATCAATGATGTATATCCCTAACCATAGAGTCATCAGTTTTCCTTTAAAATCCTTGAATTTGTAGCCAAACAATAGGGTTCAATCTCCTACATTGAATTCACCATGCTTGATTTTTTTTTCATGCCAAATATTTATTTGCAGTTTTACCACTTTAGTGTTGAAGAGTGATTGCATCCTATATTCATTTATGGAATTCAATTGCTTCAATTTTCTTGTTGTGCTAATGAGATATCCATGTTTAGTTCATATGTTATTCTCAAAGTGTGTAATTCAAACTTAATCAATAGTATGGCCTTATGACCATACACTAGTTCATAGGGTGTAAACCGTGTGGTAGTATTCCATGTGATATTATATGCTCATACTACCTCTATCATTTTTATTTCCCTATCCTTCTTTTTCTTGCTTACTTTCTTGGTAAAAATATTTTCTAATTCTTTGTTGGTGACTTCATCTTGTTCATTTTCTTGTGGGTGATAAGGATTTGACTTTCTGCAGTGGATATGATGTTGTTGCATGATTTGTTCAATGATATTTGAGGTAAAATGAGCTCCTTGATTTGTGATTATCTCCCTAGTAGGGTATCCAAATCTTGAAAATACGCTCTCTTGTAGGAATTCAACCACTTTATGTTTTATAGAAAATTTGACTGATTTCACTTCAAGCCACTTGGTTAAGTAATGAGTACACACTAGTATGTAATGTTTCTATTCTGAAGGTGGGTCAATTGGCCCTATAAAATACAAATCCCACTTTTGAGAAAGTTCTATTGATATATGGGGTTGCAAGGAAATTTCATTTATTTTTATAGGTTTCCCCATCCTTTGACACTCATCATAGTGAGAGGTGTATTTCTCAATATATCTGTGTAATGTTGGCCAATAGTAACCATCTTGTAGGATTTTATAGCCATCCTCTTTGTTGCATAGTGTCCTCCACATGGTTAATCATGGCATGCATGGAGTATATCATGTACTTCATTTTCTATTATGCATCTTCTCATAATTTGATCTGGCTCAAGTTCGAATAGATATCTTAAAACCACAAGTATATTTTGTACTCTTTCTGACAATTTTTCATATTTTCCTATCGGAAAGATGTTGAGGAAACCTTCCAGTTGTCAAATAGTTAGCTATATATGAAAACTAGGGGGTTTGTATAGAAATTGAAAAGATGTGTTCATCTAGAATTTTTCATCTATCATGTCTCCTTATGTAGGAATTTTCAACATGGATAAGAAATCTGCAAAAACATTCTTCTTTCTTGGTTTTTCAATAATGGTTACATCAAATTGTTGCAGTAATAAAATCCACCTTATTGTTGTACCATTACTTTCAGGTTTTTTCATTAAATATATGATATAAGAATGATCAGTTTTCACAAAAACTTGACATCATGTAACATAATGTATAAATTTGTTAAGAGCATAAACTACAACTAGAAATTATTTTTCCTTTTGGAAGATTAGTCCACTAAGGATTTTGGACTTGTGGTAAACTAGTAAGTGATTTGTATGGAGAAGGAATGGGTTTGCCTTAGTATTTCCATTGATTTTTGGTTGTCCACAGTGATTGGTTAATATTATACCAAGGTTGAGAAGGAATTTGTGCAATATTTATACCAAAATATTTAGAAGGATTCTAGCCCATACCTAATTGGAAGGGTCTTGGTGTCGGCCCTTGACCAAGTTTGAGGAATACTTGGTCATATTTGACCGTTTTCGGTATTCCGACATCCAGTCGGAGAAGGAGCGCATGGCGAAGAGGAGATCACGAGATCTCCACCCCTTTTTTGGGCTTTTTGGGATTTTTGGGAATATTGTAATGGGAAAGGGATATCAGCCCTTATTTAGGCCTTTTGTATGTATAAATAGAAGGGTAGGAGATGCATATGAAAAGTGGGGTGTGTGATGTAAAGTGAATGGCTTAGTACATAAAGTAGATCTATGTGATCAGATGTCTTTGTGACTGTAAGAACTCTATTCCTAGTGTAAGTATTGTAAGTGTTGAGTGCATGGGTTAGGGGAGGACTCAGTGATTGGATCTGCTTAGGGAAAGAGGATCTAGAGAGATGCGCAGATCTCTTATCCTAGGCAGGGTAGGATCTTGAAGGCTTTGTGATGTAACTTGGTTTACCGAAGATAATAACAGAAGAAGACTTTGTGGACGTAGCCCCAGGGTGGGGGTGAACCATGGTAACTCTGTGTATTGTGCTGATGTGTTTGTCTCTCTCTTTCTAAGTGCTCTGATATGTTTAGATATATCTATTGATGATTTGTGCTTATGAGATATGAATGCATGCTAGATATGATACATAAGATGATAAGTTATTAATCTATTAAGTATAACCTGTTTATCATTGTTAAGTGTTAGATCTAAGTAATTATTGTGGTTCTTTCTGCTTTCTGTGAAGTGTATTAATGAATGTATGTTAAGGAATAAATGATGCTAAGTGTGTTGTAAGCAAGATAATCACAGATCTGTGTCCCAGCTAAGATTGCAGACACCTGAGTCTTGCAACCACCCCTGCCTCTACCTTGGGTGAGACTTCATCTACTTCGCAAGTGTTTCCGAAAGGAATGGTAGTTAGGGATTTGTTGGTGCGCTCTTGAGCATTGAACCCTGTGTTTTCCCCTGTACCAACAAATGGTTCCGTTACCGGGACCTGGAACTGTGATTGTTGGGAACTAAAGAAGAAGAAGCGTTGTGTAAAATAAGCTCTATGCGTAGATCTATTTCCCTAGTGTGCAGTGTTCTATTTGACATGTGAAGCTTTGTGCCAAGAAAGGGAGGTTATATCTGAAGAAAGAGAGGTCAGATCTGAAGAAAAGAGGTCAGATCTGAAGGGAAAAGGTCAGATCTATAGGAAAAGAAGTTATATCTGCAAAGAAAAAGGTCATATCTGTAGAAAAAAGGTAAGATCTATAAGCTTTGTGCTCTAATAATTGTAAGAATAGTTAAAAGTCTTATATTTGGAAGCTTTGTGCTCTGCAGAAGTAAGATAAGTGATTTTTTTTTTGTTTCTAAAGCATGGATCTAGGTATGTTTGATAGATTATGTCCTAGCTTCAAAACTAGGGCATTAATAGATGAACGAAAATTTGATATGAATAGATCTGATAAATATAGTGATAGATATGTTATACCTATGCATCGGAAGAATGTCTGGACTAACAAGTGGATGCAGGATCCTAGAATTGTTTTTTACAGGCTAGCCACCATGATCTTGGTGCGTAGTCCAAAAGGATTTGGGGAACATCTAAACAGATGAGAGGATTAGCCCTATGTTATAGTTGTAGATGACTGGGACATCTTGCTAGAGAATGCCCTAGAAGAAGACTTAGCTACCTCTGTTGTAAGGCTATGGACCATGAAGTATTGGATTGCCCTAGAATTATTTCTAGGATTAAGAAGATGAATATGGAGCAAGAAAACCCTGAGGGAGATCAAGAGACCAAGATTATAGCAGAAACCCAGAAAGAATCAGAAAATATATTGCTACAGATGAAAGATACCTTGAATGACCACCAACATGTTAGGCTATCAGAGATGTTAAAAGAAAAGGAGAAAATCAAAGCAAGGATAGGGGACTTTGACATTGACTGTACTCTTGATGGAGAAACACAAGTGAACATTATGCCAGAAAGAACTTGGGAAGCTATAGGAAAGCCTGCCATGATCCCTTCCCTAGGAGGAACAAGTTTCTTCAGAGGAAAGCTAGTAAACCTATGTGGAAGACTCGCCCAGATACCTATGACTGTCAATGGAACTTTGACAGAGGAATACTTTAAGATCATTGAATTTATTGAAGACAAAGCCCCATTTACCATGCTCATAGGAAAACCTTGGATTGATAGAGAACAAGCTAGACGAAAAGAAGAAGAAAAAATTTTGGAACAGAAAAAGAAAGAGTTAAAAGACTTTATGACCAAAAGGATCGCACACTTGATTGAAGAACTAAAGAGCAGATCGTAGATATTCAATATTAGCAACTCCAATGTCAAAGTTAAGAGAACACTTGAGGATACACAGAAGATCGAGCTACCTAGTTTTTATAAAGAAGAAGTATTATCAAGGAACCCTAGGAAAGATTTTCCACATCTCAAAGTAACTAAGACCACAGAAGATAAACATCAGAATGGTAAAAGCATTACTGAGATGAGGATCACTGGGAAGAAGGCTAGGAAGTTAAGAAATAAAAGGGCTAATACTATAAGGTTACAAGAGGTTCTAGAGGACACTTCACAGGAAGAAGAATTGTAGAATTGGAGCTTCGTCGAGATATCAGAAAAATGACAGAGAGTACTTCACCATGATGAAGCAATATAGCCATTGGAACCGATATGCCCATTCGACCGCCTCTCCGAATGGATCGAAAAGTAGTTATGGGTTACCACTAGACCGTTGGATAGCACCAGAATGGATAGAACGAAGTTAATAAAATCTTCATATCCGTTGTGATAAGCCATAATATTGGCTCATTACCCCTTAATTGGGGCATATTATATTAGTAATGTTATTTTATTTATGTCGGCTATAGGCCATTAGTTGTAATTATACCTCCTAGTCTCCTATATATACCAAGGAGACATTTTCATTTTGAATCATCTTGTACTTGAATGTTTAAGTGGGGTAAAAGGAGGTTGCCCCCTCGAAGAGGCTTATTATCTAAAATTATCTCTTTTTTAAGGCGTTGAGTACTTTTTCTGAGGTTTTTCTATGCTATATTGATATTTGGTTCTCAACATATGGTATCAGAGCCCAAAGTCTTGGGGTTTCGCTGCTACATCTGAGACACCGTGGAATTTTTGCTATAACTTTTTTTCTACAACATTTCAGAAGGAATGGCTTCGAGGATATTTAGTAGACAGATCAAGGTACGTTAAGTTCAAAATTAAGCTCCTAAGGCCTTATACTTTGGGAGATACATCCTGTCCAAGATAGGGTTCTGGAATCATCCTAAAATGAGTCATTGCGGAATTTTTTCTATAAAACGTTTTTTGTAACGTTTCAGATGTTGAACTCTGGAGGCCATTTACAGAAATTAGTAGGGTATCTATGGTAAAATGTTTAGCTTTTGGGTCATATTAAATTTTCATATACACCTTGTGTAAGATAGGGTATCTGACTAGTCCTATTGACTAGTCTTCAGAAGGTGTTCTAGGTAAAAAAATCATAACTTCTTGCTAGAGTATCCAAATTGAATGGGACTAGTTTCATTGGATCATGGAAATTTTGTGGTATTTTGGGTGTGAGTTTTCGAATTTTATATCAATCATTTTTTGCGAGGCATTCTATACAAGTGAGATATCCTGGAAAGGCCAAAAATCGACAAGTTGTGAGGAAGTTACCATAAATTCCACTTGGCACATCCAATTTTGATCAGACCTATGGCATTGCAGAGAAGAAATATTAGAGAACTACCTAAAAGAAAGTTTCATACCCAGAAGGGCC